>SJYA01000761.1:132426-172811 GCA_006410615.1 Neotragus moschatus | reverse complement strand
GAGAGAGAGAGAGAGAGAGAGAAACAGAGAGAAGTTGAGAGAGAAGAGACAAGTGCACAGAGAATTAGGTACAGTGGACCCAAGCAGCTCCTGTTGGGGGTAGGTAGGGTCACACTATAAAGTGGGGCAGTGCCTTTCATAGGACATGGATGGAGTCAGTTAAATTAGAAAATTAGAAGAGGATAGACCTGGTAGACAAAGTGACTGATGACTGGAATTGAACATAAACAGGACTGAATCCAAAGTCATTTCTCTTAAGCCCTAGGATTCTGTTGTGGACTGTTATGTAACTGTTACTATGTGAACACACCTTAATATAGTGGTCTGCACAGGAAAGAAACTAAATAAATCCCAACTAGACTCTCTGCTCCTTACAGTGAAGTATTATGTTTACATATGCTGAGGCAGAGTAGGAGCTCACAGATTCTTGCTGAAGGCAACTGAATGGAGAGAGGGGCTAAGAAGAAATCATGAAGCAAGCATAAACAAAGGTTAGTGAAGTCCTGATTACTAACAGTGTTTGTCTGATTCTCTGGAGAAGGCCAAAGCCAACATAATAAAAGACATTTTTAGCAGAAGATAGTATATTTAATGGTAGTTCAGAATATCATATTCCTCAGATTATTAGGTAAATAAAAGGAGCGAGGAGAGATAAAGTAGGACAGTCTAGGGAATTATGTGAGGAATATGCAAACTATATAAATCTTAGAAAGTGGAACAAACTGTGAGAATTAAAATCCTATTTGACTTAATTCCAAGACAGAACATTTTTACTTTTTTTTTAAGTTGAATTTTGCTTTTTATTTGGTATCCGAAAAAGTTAATATTAAAATTAGACATAAACTGGACCTTGAATAATTGTCCCTTCATCTGTAAGTGGCACATGGATTGAGACAGAAGTCAGACACAAGAAAAAAAAATGTCTTTCTTGATGGAGTATTTGGAGAAGAAATGATGATATTTTAGAATGAGAAAATAATGCCTTTAGGACATTTTCCCTGCTTGTCCTAAAGTAACTCCTTAGTACAACTCTTCTTTTTCAAATTAGAAATGCTGAATTTGCATATTTCATTTCTTAAGAGTTCATGGTGATGGGAAAAGAAAAATGAGTGAGGAGGAGAATATGAAAGAATATAGTTGGCTCTCTGTATCCTTGGGTATGGTATCCTCAAATTGGAAATACTTGGGACAAAGATTTTTGGGAAGTTCCAAAAAGTGAAGCTTGAATTTGCTGTGCACAGGCAGCAATTTATATAAGCATTTACATTGTTTGCAACTATTTACATAGAGCTTACATTGTATTTAGAACTATTTACATAGCACTTACATTGTATTAGACATTGTAAGTAATCCAAAAATGTTTTAAAGTATATGGAAGGAAGTGTGTAGGTTATATGCAAATTACATGCCATTTTATATAGGGGACTTATATCCTAATACCCCACAGATCTGAGGAATGATTATATAGATAATTGGTAACAATAGACACTTTCCAAGCCTCATTACTTTATTTCATCCACTAATTTTAATATCTGCCTCCATTCCATCTGATTTTACACAGAATTACAGCAAACAGCTCATAAACATTGCTTTGATTTTTAGTTCTTTTTTTTCAAGCTGATGTATTTTTTTAAAAGGTACAAAAGACACAAAAGCAGCTTGGCAGAAAGAAGGCCAAATAAGGATATGAACATTTCACATTATCTGAGAGTGGCCTCTGTTAGATGTGAACTGGTTTACTGGGAATAGGTCAGTCATGGTAATTGTATTCCTTGAACTCAGCCCTGGATGACTGATAGGATGGACCCCGAATCAGCTGGAGAAGGGTGGGGGAATGGCACTGCCAAGGAAAACTCTGTAATAAATAGTGATAAAAACCAACTGAACAAATTGGATTCCTAAGATGTCGATACTAAGGCTGGCAAATAAATCAAGATGATGACAGCAGTCACACTTTATCCGTATATTGGGTGCTACCAAATGGTATTAGGGGCCAAATTAGGGACACATTCCCACCCTTCACCATGGTTAAGCCTCTAAAATTAGCCCTATGGGATAGATCTAACTCCACACGCTGTGCATAGAATTCCAGTCCTAAGAAAGACTTGCCCCCTCCCAGCTGAGATAAACCTCTGCCCTAACACCTGGATTCCATGAGCCTTAAGGCAAGTATTGTCTATATCCATCAATAACAACTGGGGATATTCAGGACTGAACCTTGTCACAAAGAATGTGATAGCAGGCTGTGGGGATCTCTGTGAGACCAGAGGTATTAAGAGAAAAAGGAAGATTCTGTAACCAAAGTCTTTGATATCATTTGGAAAATATGGTCCTAATTTAAAAGTGAGGTTACTTTACTTTTATCGTTGCATTGCCAAGTCAGCTCCTTTGAGAAGAGAGTATTACATGTGATTCTTTTTATTGTAATTAGTCCATAGGTTATGAATGACCATATTAAGATACACTAGATCTTGATAATTCTGAGAGCAGCCTGACAACAGCTTGGCATTCACAACCTTCAAGGCACATTTTAGGTGATTAACAGGGTAGTGGAACAACAGACTGGTTCCAAGTAGGAAAAGGAGTACATCAAGGCTGTATATTGTCACCCTGCTTATTTAACTTATATGCAGAGTACATCATGAGAAACTCTGGGCTGGATGAAGCACAAGCTGGAATCAAGATTGCCGGGAGAAATATCAATAACCTCCGATATGCAGATGACACCACCCTTACGGCACAAAGTGAAGAGGAACTAAAAAGCCTCTTGATGAAAGTGAAAGAGGAGAGTGAGAAAGTTGGCTTAAAGCTCAACATTCAGAAAACTAAAATCATGGCATCTGGTCCCATCACTTCATGGCAGATAGATGGGGAAAGAGTGGAAACTGTCAGACTTCATTTTATTGGGCTCCAAAATCACTGCAGATGGTGACTGCAGCCATGAAATCAAAAGCCGCTTACTCCTTGGAAGGAAAGCTATGACCAACCTAGAAAGCATATTAGAAAGCAGAGACATTATTTTGTCAACAAAGGTCCGTCTAATCAAGGCTATGGCTTTTCCAATGGTCATGTATGGATGTGAGAGTTGGACTATAAAGCTGAGTGCCGAAGAATTGATGGTTTTGAACTGTGGTGTTGGAGAAGACTCTTGAGAGTCCCTTGGACAGCAAGGAGATCCANCTTGCTCCTTGGAAGGAAAGCTATGACCAACCTAGAAAGCATATTAGAAAGCAGAGACATTATTTTGTCAACAAAGGTCCGTCTAATCAAGGCTATGGCTTTTCCAATGGTCATGTATGGATGTGAGAGTTGGACTATAAAGCTGAGTGCCGAAGAATTGATGGTTTTGAACTGTGGTGTTGGAGAAGACTCTTGAGAGTCCCTTGGACAGCAAGGAGATCCAACCAGTCCCTCTAAAGGAGATCAGTCCTGGGTGTTCATTGGGAGGACTGATGTTGAAGCTGAAACTCCAATACTTTGGCCACCTGATTCGAAGAGCTGATTGATTTGAAAAGACGTTGATGTTGGGAAAGATTGAGGACAGGAGGAGAAGGGGACAACAGAGGATGAGATGGTTAGATGGCATCATTGACTCAATGGACATGAGTTTGGGTAAACTCCGGGAGTTGGTGATGGACAGGGAGGCCTGGCATGCTGAGGTTCATGGGGTCACAAAGAGTCGGACACAACTGAGTGACTGAACTGAACTGAACTGAACTGGGCTTTATAATGTATAATGAAAGAAACTCTTGTCATTTTACTAAAGTTGGATTTTGCTAGAAAATAGTACAAGACCTAATCAAATGTGTGACATGCATTGTATATGTAACAGAGCTTCTGCAGAGAGAATGTGTATGGGCTGAAATAGTGAGGAAGATTTTTGAGGAAGTTGGAGTCTGGGTTGGGCTTAAAGGATAAACAGAGACTATACAGGCAGAACGGGCTTCCTTGGTAGCTCAGATGATGAAGAATCTGCCTGCAATGTGAGAGACATGGGTTTGATCCCTGGGTTGAGAAGATCTTGTGGAGGAAGGAATGGCTACCTACTCCAGTATTCTGCCCTGGAGAATTTCATGGACTGTATAGTCCATGGCTTCGCAGAGTAGGACACGACTGAGAGACTTTCACTATGAAGGCAGAAAGGCTTCTCAGTTGGCACCAATGGTAAAGAATCTGCCTGCCAGTGTAGGAGATGCGAAAGACATGGGTTCATTCCCTGGATTGGGAAGATCTCCTAGAGTAGGAAATGGCAACCCATTTCAGTATTCTTGCCTGGAACATTCCACGGGCAGAGGAACCTGGCTACAGTCCATGGAGTTGCAAAGAGTCAGACATGACAGAGTGACTAAGCACACTATTGAGCACAGATAGGCAGAAAGAAGAGGAAAGAACACCGAGAGTGAGACTATGGGATCCAGAAGTTTCCTCCTGCCTGGTGGGGTCAAGGTGATTTCCATTTTCAAATGTTGACTTGTTTGAAGTATTGTATGAGTTTAGGGAATCCCAAGGCTTGGTTCTGCAGTGGCAAATAGATGCCACACATATTTCTCAGAAGGTTGTTTGGTATACCCATTGCCAATGTTTTAAAATGAGAGTTGAAATTTATCTGTTGACTTCTTTGGATACGTCCTCCAAGACCACAGCTGTAGAGATTTATGTGTGTAGGCAACATAAGCCAACTCCTCTCTTTTTGTAAAAGAACCATCCCCTTGCTCTTTAGTTCTTTTCTTTCTCTACTCCTATTAAGGAAAATAATGAGAGATAAATCTAGCTTTAAATAAACACCTAGGTTGTGCTGCCGCTCCTGCTGCTAAGTTGCTTCAGTTGTGCCCGACTCTGTGCGACCCCATAGATGGCAGCCCACCAGGCTCTTCTGTCCATGGGATTCTCCAGGAAAGATTATTGGAGTGGGTGGCCGTTTCCTTCTCCAATGCAGGCATGCATGCTAAGTCGCTTCAGTCTTGTCCAACTCTGTGTGACCCCATGGACAGCAGCCCACCAGGCCCCTTTGTCCATGGGATTCTCTAGGCAAGAATACTGGAGTGGGTTGCCATTTCCTTCTCCATAGGTTGTGCTAAGTAATACATAATTTCTATTTTAATTCTCTGAAGCATCTTAAAGTTAAAATCTGCATTGTTGGTAGGCCAGTGTGTTCCACTCTTCTACACATTTTTCATAGGCAGGACCATATGTCCAATAGAAACTGGCTTGCCACATCTAGACCAAGATCTAGACCAACAGCTAGACCAAGATCTAGCTGATGTGTAGGATTCCTGACCCAACTATCTAAATTTATGCAGGATATTCCATCACAAAGTTAAAACCTTGGATTTTTTTCCTTGTGGATTCCCTGAACTAGCCCTCTAGAAAAGTATTCTCTGTTCTCAAATTATTCAATATTAACAAAATATTTAAAGAATGTTTACAAAACACTTTTAGCTACGAATAGCTGTTGAGCTTTTGGAGGAATTTGACATGATACAAATTTGTATACTATGCTCTGCTGATAACTGGCTTCCAGAGGTAACTTGAATTATTAGATTCACTAAAATTTGGACCAAATTTTATTGAAAAAATTGATTTTATTTGGTTTTGTTTATATTGTCACCTGTCTAGGAGAACATAAGGTAGAAAAATAACATTAGAACAAGTTATAAATACTGTAGAACAATTTTCACAGTTAGCCAGGGTTTAAACCCAAGCCAGCTATTACTCCCTTGAAGTTCTTTAAAAGAAAATATGAAAAGACAAGATAATTTCAGTTTGTAAATTACGAGTGCCAAGCTACACTTAACCTTTGGCTGTTACAAGTTTCTGTCATCAGATACATAGCTTTTAAATCAAACTGTTGATGTTTTTAGTTGATCCAATAACCTCAATGAAACATTTCGTTCAATGTTGTCCTTTCTCTCTCAAACCAGGTCTTCTGAGGGCTGTATTTTGAGAGCAGATGCTGCACTTCACTCTTCTTTGAATCTCCTGTAACACCTGGCCCAGTGCCTGGCACCATGAAATAGTCAAGGAATTAAATGTGTTTTAAATACTGTTTCCTGCCCCAAATCCTCCTTACATTTCATCACATGTCATGAATCTGAGTGGAATATAATGGAATATAAGGAATCTAGGCACCTGAGAATACTGTTTCCAGGTAATACATGAGATCAGAACCTTAAAGGAAACTAATTTATATTAGAAAACTTTAATTATTTTCTCTTACTGCACATATGCCAATCATCTCTAAACCAAATCAGCATAATAAACATGACTGAATAGGTAAGACATAAATGGATTTATTGACATTGGTTAAGGCCTAGATTCAAATTCTTGATTATGTTTTCACCTTCAATAGTGTGTATAATGGTTCTGGAAGACTTGTGTCTATTAGAGAGACATAAATGATTAGTGGTTTATCAGAAGGAAAGTTATGACCAACCTAGATAGCATATTCAAAAGCAGAGGCATTACTTTGCCAACAAAGATCCGTCTGGTCAAGGCTATGGTTTTTCCAGTGGTCATGTATGGATGTGAGAGTTGGACTGTGAAGAAAGCTGAGCACCGATGGATTGATGCTTTTGAACTGTGGTGTTGGAGAAGACTCTTGAGAATCCCTTGGACTGCAAGGAGGTTCAACCAGTCCATTCTAAAGGAGATCAGTCCTGGGTGTTCATTGGAAGGACTAATGCTAAAGTTGAAGCTCCAGTACTTTGGCCACCTGATGTGAAGAGTTGACTCAATGGAAAAGACCCTGATCCTGGGAGGGATTGGGAGTGGGAGGAGAAGGGGCTGACAGAGAATGAGATGACTGGATGACATCACCAACTCTATGGACATGAGTTTGAGTAGACTCTGGGAGGTGGTGATGAACAGGGAGGCCTGGTGTGCTGCAGTTCATGGGGTCCCAAAGAGTCGGACACGACTGAATGACTGAACTGAACTGAACTGAACTAATAGTTTTCTTAAATAAAGTTCTGTTAGTGTGTAAATGATCAAAATTTTTGAAGTTAAAGTCTTCAAAAAATAAAAATTGAAGAGCTGGTATTACCTTGATGTGATTGGCAAATACTTAGAATTCCCAGTGTCTCTTGTTTCAATGTCCAAATTAATTCCTAAGCATTAACTCAACAAATATTTATTGTGTACCTATTATTTACTTGGAATTGTTTTGGCCTCTTGCAATGAAATGTTGAAAAATGATTTAAGAAGCTTTTATTTTGATGGGCTGCAGACACACTATAAAAATTAAACAAATGATTTCAGATAGTGGTCTAAAAACAGTAAAACAAGATACTGTGGTAGAGTGAACTGGTATGTAGGGGACTCCTGTAGCAGGTGTGGTTAAGGTAGGTCTTCTACTGGAAGAGGTAACATTTGAGACAAAATATTGTTGCCAGTGGTCATGTAATTATTTTGAGAAAGAGCATTATGGGTAAGGAACAGCAAGTAAAAGACAGAGATGAAATATTTTCAGTGAGTTCAAGAAACAAAAACAAGGTTAATATGACTGGAGGGGGTGAGAGGGGGCACAGGGGTGAGGAGGCAGGGGATTGTGGGATACGAATGTGAAATACTAATCTCAGAGAATGGGAGATTACTAAGTGAATATGAGAGGACTGTGGGCTTCCCTGGTAACTGAACTGGTAAAGAATCCACCTTCAATACAGGAGACCCTGGTTAGATTCCTGGGTTGGAAAATCCTCTGGAGAAGGGATAGGTTACCCACTCCAGTACTCTTGGGCTAATCTGGTGGCTCAAATGGTAAAGAATCCCCCTTAAATGTGAGAGAACTGGGTTCAGTCTCTGGGTTGGGAAGATCTCCTGGAGGATGGCGTGGCTACCTACTCCAATATTCTTGCCTGGAGAATCCCCATGGACAGAGGAGCTTGGAGGGGTACAGTCCATGGGGTTGCAAAGAGTCAGACATGACTGAGTGACTAAGCACAGCATATGAGGGGATTGCAGGTAGTATTGAGGACTCATTTAAAATTTGTAGTCATCACAGACATAGAAAAAAGACTTATGGTTGCCAAGTGGGAAGGAAGGCGATGCAACGGATTGGGAGTTTGGGAGTAGCAGATGTGAACTGTCATACACAGATTGGATAAACAACATTCCTACTTCCGGAACTCCATCTTTACCCTTAGAAGTTTCTGGGTTGATCAAAGAACTGAGTATTTCCTTTTAGCTCTGTCAGGTTATCCTCTTGGGTATCAGGCTCAACTGAATTCAGTTATTTAACCACATTTAATTTGTGTCTACTAGATGTCAGACACGGTATTAGGTGCCAAGGATAAAATGGAGAATGAGATACAGGCTCCATCTCCTTGCTGCTCCAAGAAGGACTTTCTGTAGTCTACATGTTTGGAAAATTTGAAAGTATATTTGGCAATAGGTAATTATGACACAATAGAGTAAGTACTATAAACTATAGTTACTTAGGAGGGCCATTTAACCCAGAATTAGGCTAAGGAAAGTCTTCATGGAAGGGATAATACCTATGCTGGAATCTGAAAGATGAATAGAGTGGTTGCAAGGTTTGGGGTCAGGGGTAAGGAGTAGGCAAACATATTCCAGAATAAGGAAAATAAAGTATATCCTAACCTTTTGGTTTACTTTCTTTGCCTCTTATCCTTAAAATGATTTTATCCTTGTCCCTACATAATTAAACATATGCATTGCATTAATTCATATGATGACTTTACAACTTTATTCTTCTGTTTATTAAATGTATATTCTATATATTCAGAAACTCTTGGGGATCTGGCCTTTCTCTTTCTTCAGAAAAATGTAAAATTGGGTGCTAACTTCCCAGGTGGCCCTAGTGGCAAAGAACCTGCCTTCCAGTGCAGAGATGTAAGAGACTGCCTTCCAGAGATGTAAGAGACTCAGGTTTGATCCCTGGGTTGGGAAGATCTGCTGGAGAAGAAAATGGCAACCCACTCCAGTATTCTTGCTTGGGAAATCTCATGGACAGGGAAGCCTGGCTGGCTACGGTCCATAGGATGGCAAAGGGCTGGACGTGACTGAAGTGACAGGCACACACTAAATGATGAGGCAGAAAACCTTCTATTACAGCATCAAAATGTGTGCACCTAAACAATAGGAGCACAAATAGGAAGTAGAAATAACTCACACATGAAAAGGGGATGTTTAACAAAGAAACAGACTTACAAATTCACAGATAAATGCTTTTACTTTGAGTTTGCATGAGAAATTCCTTGAATTTCTAAAGAATGAAAACAAAATTCAGACTTGTAAAAATTCCCAGTTCCTACCCAAGGTGAAAACAGCTAGCAAGAAAACAGGATCTTAATCACACATGCTTGGAAGCAGATTGTTTCTGTAGTCCAGATGAGAAGGCAGCCAGCTGACACTTTGATTTCAGCTTTCTGGAATCATGGAAAGAGAATTCAGCCAAAATGTGCCAGATCCCTGACCCATGTAAACTTTGAGATAATAAATTTGTGGTAAGTTTGTGATGATTTGTTATGCAGTGATGGAAAGTCCATACCAAATGATTCCTCAGGGGTATTTTGAAGTACACATGAGATAATGAAATGGAAAAGACCTAACAGAAGCAGAAGAGATTAAGAAGAGGTGGCGAAAATACACAGAAGAACAGTACCAAAAAGGTCTTAATGGCCCTGGATAACCACAATGGTGTGGTCACTCACCTAGAGCCAAACATCCTCAAGTGTGAAGTCAAGTGGGCCTTAGAAAGCACTGGAGAGTGAAAAAGCCGGCTTAGAACTCAATATTTAAAAAAACTAAGACCATGGCATCCACTCCCATCACTTTATGGCAAATAGAAGGGAAAAGGTGGAAGCAGTGACAGATTTCCTCTTATTGGGCTCTAAAATCACTGCGACTGGTGACTACAGCCATGAAATTAGAAGATGATTGTTTCTTGTCTGGCAAACTATAAAAAACTTAGTGTATTAAGAAGGCAAAGACATCACTTTGCCAACAAACGTTCATATAGTCAAGGTTGTGGTCTTTCCAGTAGTCATGTGCAGATGTGAGAGTTGGACCATAAAGAAGGCAGAGTGCCAAAGAATTGATGCTTTTGAACTGTGGTGCTGGAGAAGACTCTTGAGAGTCCCTTGAACAGCAAGAAGGTCAAACCAGTCTATCCTAAAGGAAATCAATCCTGAATACTCATTGGAAGGACTGATGCTGAAGCTGAAACTCCAACACTTTGGCCACCTGATGCAAATAGCTGACTCTGGAAAAGACCCTGATGCTGGAAAAGATTGAGGGCAGGAGGAGGAGAGGGCAACAGAGGATGAGATGGTTGTATGGCATCACTGACTCCATGGACATGAGTTTGAGATAGTGAAGGACAGGGAAGCCTGGCATGCTGCAGTCCTTGGGACTGCAGAGTCAGACACAATTAATGACTGAGCAACAACAATGACATGATGTGTGTGAAATAGTTAGCATAGCACCTGGCACACAGTAAGTGCACAAATATTAGTTACTTAACAGTGTTAGTTTGATTTTAGGCAAATGATTTAATCTAGCTAGATCTTGGTTTTTCTTATCCCTGATATGAGAGCATTAAACTGAGCTAAATTTTACAGACTCTGAAATTTGATTAAATATATGGAGAGATTTCTAAAAAGTCAAACCACTGTCAGGAAGTTGTATGAAAGAATTGTGTGATGCTTTAGAAACTGCTAATTTCAGCATCATTGGTTTCATAGATCCTCCATATGCCTTTTGCCTTCCAATGTTTGGGGCCACGATTACTAGGATGCACTTTATAGGCGATTCAGGTTTGGTTTTTTTGTGTGTGTGTGTGTGTATGTGTGTATGTTTGGTTTTTTTAAAATTTGTTTTTTGTTTGATTGTTTTTGGAAAGAACAAAAGTTACAGTGCCTCATGGCTATGGAATACTGTGCTGTAAAGCTGTTTTTAAAAAGTGAATTCAAAAGGTTGAGCCAATTAACACTGAACAAAGAACATCCCAAACCAAACAAAAAAGGCTATGGTATGTTTTAAAACTCTTTGAAAACATCAGTTTACCAACAGAAGCCACCTGGTTGCAGGCTGAATGTAAGATGCATGATTTCAACTGTTGAAAGTAAAATTTAGAGACTGTATCAACTAGGTGCTAATATATCTTTATTAGGGCCCATAACTTCAAAATTAAGTTTTCAGAAAGTGCTCAGATTGGATCCCATTAACTATTCTCCTCTTTTAGGATGAGATATTAGAAGTCAGTGAATTCCCACAGCTGTTTAAAAGCAGAGTTCCTGGATCTCACAGTTGTTAACAATGTGCAAAGATCAGCTATAAAACCTAATGTGTTGGACCAAGTCAGTATGACATCCCAGCCCTGATGAAACATTTTTTACCATATGCTCATTACAGAGCCTGCCTGCAGTGTGCATAAAGGAACAAGGATAAACCAACCTTCCAGCAACCAGTAGTGGAAAATTCTGCTCCTTTCTTGCTGGCAGCCTGGCAGAAATGACTTTCTTAATTCCTTTGGTGGAGACTTTATTTAAGCTTCAATAACTGGAGAAAGAAACTAGGAAAACAAGCTTTGTTGAAGACATAATGAGATTATTCAGTTTTTTTATAGGTGTACACATTCCAAATTCAAGAGGACCACCAGCAGTTACCCCGCTTCCCACTTGCCTGTTATTAATTTAGCTTTGCTTTTATGGTTTATGGTTGTATATATGTATTTGTGGTCATATTTCTCTTTGTCTTTGAAGGTTATAGGCTGTTGAGCATTTACCTATGCTTTTCCATGACAATCCACTGGCCACTAATCCCTGAGAGAGAATTGTCAAAAGGATTACTGGACAGAGCTCCTTCTCATGTAAAGTTTGGCTTTTCAAATAGTAGCCCTTGAATACTTATTGTTTATTGGAAAAGTATTTGCACCTCCTTTTTTCCATATTTCAGCCCTTCTATAGCAACTGTGGAGGTACCCTTATGGCTCAGTGGGTAAAGAACCTGCCTGCAATGCAGGAGCTACAGGAGATTGGGGTTCAATCTCTGGGTCGAGAAGATCCCCTGGAGAAGGGAATGCAACCCACTCTAACATTCTTGCCTGGAGAATCCCACAGACACACTAGCCTGGTGGGCTACAGTCCACAGGTTGCAAGGAGTTGGGCACGACTGAAATGACTAACGCATGCACATAGCAACTGTGATTTTTGATGGTAGACAAAAATTCACTGCTTTCATTTGTTGCTATACATTGTTTGAAGTCTTTCCTAAATGATTTGGTGAAAGGTGGTAATTTTCTTCCCAGCACTACTTCTACTCAACATGTTCACTCTCCACTTACCACCTGGTACAATAAGTAACCTACTATTGCTCATAATATAAAACTATGAAATCTACATATGGAGACCACCCTGGGTTCTAAAATTAAGTGGTCTTTCTGGCAAGTGGTTGTCTGTTTAACAGTGCTCCGTATAGTTTATGCCTCTAACATAGAATGATCCTTCAGGGCTTTATNCTTTCTTTTTCAACTTAGAGAAGATCCTCTAACCTTTATTTTAAGGTAGGTTTGGTATTGCTCAACTCATTTAATTTTTGCTTGTCTGAGAAGTTCTTCATCTCTCTTTCTATTCTAAATGATAATCTTGTTGGGCAGAGTATCCTTGTTGCATGTTTCTTTTTTTTTTCTTCAGAACTTTGAATATATCATGCTACTCCCTTCTGGCATGCAAAGTTTCTGCAGAGATATCAGCCGATAGCCTTATGAGGATTCCCTTGTATATGACTTGATTTTTCTCTTGCTGCCTTTAGAACTGTCGTATCTTTAACTTTTGTCATTTTAATTATGATGTGTTGCTGAAATGCTTAACATGTTGAAATGCTCACTGAGTTTATATATTCCTTTCTCAAATTCAGTTAGCATTCTTATTTCTAAAGCTTTGAATTCTTTATCTGGCAAATTGTTTATTTCTGTCTCATTATTTGTTTTTCAAAGGTTTTCTCTTGTTCTTTCAATCAAGACCAGTTCCTGTGCCTTTTCATCTTGTTTAAGTTTCTCTACCTCTTTTGAGTTTAGGTGAAACAAGTTACCTATTGTGGTCTAGAAGGGGTGTTCTTATGTGGCAGTGTTCCTATACTGTTTTCCAGTGCCTTTGGTGAGAGAGCTGGATTTGACATGGATGCAAGTTATATCTTTCCTCAGAGTGTGCTGGCAGCTATCATCTTGGTAGGAGCTGGAATTGGAGGTCAAGTAGGTAGAGTTGGAAGTTATTGTGAGGCAGGGTTTTCCCTTGCACAGTGGCTGTCACCACCCAGTCGGGTGTGTGTTCTCATCCCAAGTTGCTGGAGCAGAAGCTCTGAGCACTGAGCTTATGCTGGCTCTGTTCCCTTTAAGTGTGTGATTTCCTCCCTTCCAGAACCAGGACCCTTGCCCCAGAGGGGAATAGTGCAGAAGCAAGGGGCACCTCTTTGGGCTCTCAGTTCACATTGGCCTCAAACAGAGTACCAAGCTGTCTACTATGCACTGGCTGTACAGGCTCAGATACAGTGGGTCTCAGTTCCTTCTGTCCCTCACAGCCTATTGTTGCCCCCAACTTCTGCCATCTCTGCCTTGTTTGGAACCACACCACAGGGCAGGTGGGTCCTCTATGAACTCTCAGCACATATTGGAGTGTGAGCTGCGATGGAATGGCCAGTGCCATAGATCTAGGCTGCTTTTGACGTTCCTCTTGAGTAAGCATCAACAATGGTGGCTGTCACCCCTCGTAGACGTTGCCCTAGGATTGAGCTGCCCTTGCTTTCTGCAGTCGAACTTTCCCCTTGGTCATGGTAGCCCTCGATCCAGTGCTGTTGTGTGATGTGCAGTAAGTTGGTCTGGAGTGTTTGCTTGGCTTGGATTGGGGCACCAGCTGGGGCATTCATTAGAAACCTGGCAGCTACTGCAATAGTCCTTAAATATTCCTCTCCACCCTTCCTCAGGCATAAGCCAGCACGAGTGCTCCTTGTAAGTGAGATTCAGTCTTCCCACAGGCCTCCTGCTAGTTCGAGGGTTCCTCCAACCAGCCAAGGGAGCTCATCTCTCCTGTGCAGAAGTCCAGAACTGAGCTGGCCAAGCTGTCTCTTGACTGCTTACTCCTGAGAGTAGGTCCCCCTCCCAGGGGCATAGGTCTTGACCCGATTACTTCTTCCCTTCCTGCTTAATTATGTGTGGATCTCACAGCTTTGGTTGTATAGGACCTTTCTGACAGTTTCCAGTTCCACATATGTATGTATTTTTGATGTATCTGTGTGGGGAGTTGTGTCCTCCCTCTCTGCCATTTTGATCCTCTCTCTCCTTAAAGATTATAAACAAAGGTTTTTTTTTTTTTTTTCCCCCTCTGATCCCCTGTTCAATGCAACTTTTTAGTAATACCATAAAATGAAAATAAGTTTACTTGGGAAATGTAGACTGATTTGTTATGAGTAACCAGAATTATCAATGAAGATCCCACCCATACATTTTGAGTGCAGGAAAGAACACTTCAAACTTAGAACTCATTTCATCACTCAGAGTATAATCAGTCATCTTGGACTTTAGGATTTGTTCATGAAGCTATTGTCTCAACTGAGGTAAAGTTGAACAAAAAATAGTAGTCTGTCATTACAATTATACCAATTGTAACCTATTATAGTAAACAGTTTTCATACATTTAATTTGTTTGGATCCCAGAAATTAAATCTTTTCAACTCTTGAATTCATAGAAAGTTTATTTTTATTCAAAATGGTTTTTAAAAGATTTCCTACGAGAAGTTTTTTCCTGACTTAGTCATTTCTTCTGTTTTGTCCCATTCTCTCTCTCTTTGCCCCCACACTTTAAAAGGAAAGCCTGTTATCCTCTGTTGTTTGTTTGCAGCATGAGAAGGCTCACCGCATGGCTGTCTAGTGAGGAACCTCCTGGGGATGGTGGTGACAGCTACTCCCCTTTGCCACTGAAAGCTTGTTCCACTTATTGACCAAGAATTTGGACTGGGTATGCAGCACATATATTCTTCTGATGGCTTCATTTGGGATAATGTTTAAGAAAAGTATGCTATAGTAATGCCCAATTGCATGACCTGTAATTAGTCTGAATAACATTTTCCATTTTAAACTCTGATTTTATGGGATTTACTACTTGGCCCATAAAGTCTTATTCCAAGCTTAGACTTGGCATAGATTTTAGCATAAGCAAATTTACCATAGCAATAAATCATGAGCTCAGTTCTTGAATCTATGGGATGAAGAGCAAACTCATGTTAAGTGACAGGGAAAAGTGCCCCCAGGTTTGGAAAGGCTGGCAGAATCCTTGCTGTTCCAGTTTTATGCACAAGCTGTGCAACATCAGCAGTAGTCCTGACTGGGGAGGTCCAAAGTGGGATTCAGAAAATGGAAGGATGGTGATGCTCCTGCCCTCAGGGGAGTAAACAAGCGGCTAAGGACGTTGCAGAGAAAGAATAAGAATGGCATAATTTGGGGAAGTCTCTGCCCTCTGGATTTGATAAATGAGGGAAGGAGGCTCTCTGAAAAAAACTTAAACAGGACTGGTATTTTTTAATGATAAACATGTCTATTTCAGTACTAGCACCTGATTTTTACTTTTCTGTAAGCCAACACTTAAGCCATTGTAAGCCAATGGCCAACACCACCGCTGCTGCTGCTGCTGCTGCTAAGTCGCTTCAGTCATGTCCAACTCTTGCGACCCCATAGACGGCAGCTCACCAGGCTCCCCTGTCCCTGGGATTCTCCAGACAAGAACACTGGAGTGGGTTGCCAACACTCCTTTTTCAAATTATTTGACAGGGCCATCCACGGGAAGAAGTATCATTATTTTAGCATTAATTAGTGGACTATAATGTGATCATTGTCACCTGGGAACTCATTAGAAATGCAATTAGGACCTCCTCCCCCAGATCTACTCAATCAGAAATGGTGGAAAGGGGCCATACAGGATTCTCTGTGTTTTTTTTTTTTATCAGTGATTCTGATGCCTGCAGAAGTTTGAGAANGGAAGAAGTATCATTATTTTAGCATTAATTAGTGGACTATAATGTGATCATTGTCACCTGGGAACTCATTAGAAATGCAATTAGGACCTCCTCCCCCAGATCTACTCAATCAGAAATGGTGGAAAGGGGCCATACAGGATTCTCTGTGTTTTTTTTTTTTATCAGTGATTCTGATGCCTGCAGAAGTTTGAGAACCCCTGGTGCACTGGTTAGGATAATGGGCTTTGGGATCAGGTGGGTCTGGCTTTCTCTCTCAGCTCTGTTTCTTCTTTTGGAAACTATTAAACTTCCCTGAGACTCAGTACTTTATTTGCTTACTTGTATGTATGTATTGATGATGATGATATTATGGAAATAATAAATATAGTGATAATATCAACATCATAGGGTTTTTATAATTATAAAGTAAGCTAAGGTACATGGAGTCCCTAAGACATTTTTCTGGTGACTGATAAATGTTTAATAAATAATTACTGTGATATTCACAAAAATAAAAAAGGGAGAAGTGAATGAGGCACTTTGAATTTATCCCGATATGATACAAAGATTCCTTATTCCTTTAAACCTACATGGCACATTTTGTGTAGATGTAGGTTTGAGAGTAGTTAGACCAGTAGCTTGTGTCCTGTGTAGCTAAGGCAATTCAGCTCTCACTTTGGCTGTTGAAGGCTAATGTCTCTCTCTTTACAGAATATAAGCCCAAACAATGAAAAGAATGAAGGCTGGATCTGGATAGTATACTCTCCAAATAATAGAGGTAACTGAAACAAAGAATAACTTAGAAACATTTTGTCTTCCTAAAAACAGAAAAAATGATTTTCAGATTTTATTATCATGTTAGATGATTTCTCAGTTGTTTTTCAAGTTATTTAAGTGAAAATTAATCAGTGAATAGAAAGTAGAGAGTCAATAGGGCCTGAAGATTCTGCTTATTCATTTGATTGGAAGGATATTTTTAAGCATTAATTAGCTAATGCTTTGAAGATGAATATTAGCCTATAAGTTACAAAAGTTACTATTATGTCAAAGATTATAAATATGTCATTACCATAACAAATATAATTTGCAATGCTGCTATTGCCTATAATCACTCATTTATTTCATAATTTGGCACCAAAGGAAACTTAGAAGATTCCTTGAAGAGTTAAATATAATTTCCATAAAGAGAAATTATTCTAAGTATATTGTTTAATGGCAAATTTTTAAACAATTATCTGTGATAGTTCATATGTCAAAGGTTTGTCATTACTACTCTGATTAAAAACAAGTGATTTTTTACTTTGAACTTTGGGATTTGTATTTATATCCTGAAATCATTTTGCACCCTTGAAAGTAGCTTGAATTGATTCTCGGTATACACACACAGACATAGACACATACCACATACTCACACATGTTGTGCCCAAAGTTCCAAGTCCCCAAAACTGAGAGAATAAGACATCCACAGCAATGCAAAAGCAAAAAGGGGTTTATTGCTAGCTCGAGCTAGGGCTCAAACCATATCCAGCGCAGTGGAGTCAAGCAAGAGCCCTGAGCCCTGAATTACAGTAGTATTTATAGGTTTGGAACAAAGACAAGGAATTGCCAAGGGTGGATTGGTTACAAGAGTTTCTTGCGTCTTCTAATTGGCTAAATTTTTGCGCACATGTGGGCTTTCTTGGGGGAGGTCCATTAAGTTTTGATAGGCTCAGACTGGGCTACAGGGACCATGCTGATTGGTCAAGTCCTGGCCCCTGTGGAAGATGATCCCAGTTCCTCTGGGGCAATTACTCAGCTTCTTGATAAAATGGAACTTAGGCCTTAAAGCCTGTCATGGCGTATGTTAGGTCCCAACAACACACACACACAAATTTGAAGATGCCCACACAGACATTTCTCCCAAATGTTGAATTCTTTATATATGTATATAATATACATATACTATTAAAGAGTTATTTTACAAAATAAAATAAGTACCTGGACACAATTCAAAGTTTTCCTTCTTCAAATTTTTTCTAAGTGTAGAGATGAAGACTAAAAATAATAAGATGGGGCTTCCTTGGTGGCTAAGTGGTGAAAGAATCCTCCTGCCAATGCAGGAGATGTGGGTTCAATCCTTGGGTCAGGAAGATACTCTGGAGAAGGAAATGGCAACCTACTCTAATATTTTTACCTGGGAAATCCCATGGACAGAGGAGCCTGGTGGGTTACAGCCCATAGAATTGCAAGTGAGTCGGACACTTAGTTGGACTTAGTGACTGAAACAACAAGAAACAATAATAAGGAAATCTAAGTCATTTAATTTTTGGGTACAAATTATGAACTGGGTACGGTATAGTGATATAAATTATTTCACAGTTATGCTAATGCTCAGAAAGCAGCATTCACTGTGTGAACAAGAGCCAGGATTACATCATGAAGTCCTTCTGTGGTGGTGGTGAAATGTGGGAAGCTGGGAAATGTCCCCTCCTGAAGCTGCAGGAGAAAGGGTGGAGGACAAGTTTTCAGGTAAACAGGCCTCTTTTCCCTCTTCTTCTTAATTTCTTGACTGGAGGAGAAGATGCCAGGAAGTAGTATGACGTATGGAATCACAAGAATGGGATGTGAAATCATTTGGATCTGGGTGTGAGTCTTCTCTTCATTATTTTCTACCTGTGTGACTTTGAGTGAGTTGCTTAAATTCTTTGAGCCTTAGTTTTATGAAAGTTGTTAAGTGCTCATTGAGCTCAGATGAGATTAATGTTTATAAAACCAAGTGATAAAGCTACAGATCCCAACTATCATTATCAAAGATGTCATCCAATATTAGACTCATTTTCTCTTCTCCTGGAAAATAATCAGCAGGCCAAGAAGCTTGTTACCTTTCTCTCACCCTTAACATTCCAAGGATGGTAGACAGGACACCTGAAGCAACTGAGCTCATAAGGTGATCATGATGCTCAGATATGGCCCTGCTTCCCTGAATCTTAAATTGTCATGCTTAAGAATACACATATACACATAAATGCAGTTGGGTGAACTGGCACATTTTCCCAAATACTCACATCTACTCATATATATAAAAAGTTCCATCTTTGATGATGTCAATATTTCTTTTCTCTAACTCAGGAGACAGCACTTGGGAGCTTTTCTAAATTCTGTCTTTAGAGTCCAGGCTGAAGGGAAGTGAAACATTTTGTAGAAAGGAATCCTACTCAGTCTTCTTGCCCAGATGGGATCCTAGGTGCTGGACATTGTTGTTAACTTTTTCTCTTTTGGCATCTTTATGATGCTGAGGTTTCAGCATGTGGTGATGGGTTTCTTTCTTTCTTCTTTTTTTTTTTAATCTTTCTGAGGAATTAGCAGAAGGTTGGAAGGCCCAGCCAAACTACTTTTAGGGACAAATATATAATACAATGACTTTCCATTTCCTCTCATTTTGTTTTCCTTTTTGTTCTTCATTATGTAAATTCCAAAAAATTAATCATGCATTAGAATAAGACAAGCAGGGTCTTTTTGGTTCACAGTCCTTAATTCTTCTGTGGTTGATACTCAAGCCTATAGTCCAGCATTGTATGTTAATGTCTTGAGAAGAAGGGAGATTGAGTATATACTAGAATATGTTTGATTTAGTAAGGAAAACTATCAGGCCCAGAAAGTTTCAGAATACAGGGCTGAGAACAGAATACTACGATTAGTCACTTTAGGAAAGAGGTGGTTTAGCCCTCTTATACGTATCTGAAGATTAAACACTTTAAACAAATTTATCAAAGAACACTGTTTCTGGTGTTCACATTTTTTGGTGAACCCATGGAAAAACTTTGGTGTTAAGTAAATCTAATTCCTGAAAAATTTTTTTTTTTCCTGAAAACCCTCTGCCAGTTTTTTTGGGGGTGGATTGGGCTAATAATGCCCTCCTTCACTTCTTTTCTATTTTGTTCTTAAAAAAATTTTTTTTTTCCCCACCAAATTTAGCTGTCAGTCCCCCATCTACAACTATTAATTATCACCCATGCAATACGAATTGGCCAAGGTGTTAGGAGCACTTATACATAATCCTATTTTCCTTTTGTAGTAATTTCTGAGTGTAGATGCTACTATTATCCCTATTTTATAGAAAAGGACATTGAGGTGTAAAACATTAAATCAGTTGCCCAAGTCTCTCAAGCTAGTAAGTGGTGAGACAAGAATCAGCCCCTAGATTGTTTTCCACTTAAAATCCTAAGACCTACGTGCTCCCTAATTAGGAGGAAACTAAAGAACCTACTTTGATGAACAACTCAGTTCTGCTGAATTAGTCCTATTTCAGGTCCACATTTCTGCTTTGTTCATATGATTAACTCCTAGTCTTTGATTTTGTGTCTTAGTTCCTATAGCTGTTTTTCTTGTTCCCTATACTAGGGTTTCTCAATGATGGCATTATTCTGGGCAGAAAATTCTCTGCTGGTTGTAGATTGTAGGGTGTGTGGCAGCTTGCTTGGACTCTACCCATGAGACGCACTGGTACCCTCTTCAAGTATGACAACTAAAGTGTCTCCAGCCACTGCTTAACGTTCCCAGTGAGGGAAATTGCTCTCAGTGGGAAATCTCTGCCTTACAGCCATGCCCCTGACTGGGTGGTCTACTGATGACCTTTTTGTCCTGCCCAGACTACGACTGACTGTCTTGTTGGGATCCTATCCCTGAATGTTGGTCCTGTGTGTGGGCCCTCTGAACATCACAGCCCCCCGAGGTCAGCTGCTTGCTGGAATCCCTGCATATTTTCTGGGTCTGAATGCCCCATCACCATTTACCTGTCCTTGGGACACAAGAGGTCCATCTACCAGCAGCCACCTAACTTGTTGACAAATTTTCACTAGTTATTGCGTTCTTTGGGTTTCCCTGTTGGCTCAGATGGTAAAGAATCTACCTGCAGTATGGGAGACCTGGGCTCAATGCCTGGGTTGGGAAGATCCCCTGGAGGAGGGCATGGCAATGCACTCCAGTCTTCTTGCCTGGAGAATCCCCATAGACAAAGGAGCCTGGCAGGTTCCAGTCCATGGGGTCACAAAGAGTTGGACATGACTGAGCGACTAAGCATGCGCGCTGTGTTCTTTGACTCTGTGTTTAACTCTGAATGGACGTCCTCTGACTGTAATCACCACCTCCATCTGTCCTGTCTCATCTCTTTCAGTTTGTTCTATCCATATTACATGAGTGTAAGGGACTCTGTTCTGATGCAGCCTTTGTCTCCCTGAGGGCTACCACTCTTGAATCAGCACAAATTGACTCTCTACTTTGATCCTTGCATGTATTTAAACTTTCGCCTTTGATACAGCTGGAACTACATATTCTGTGGGAATTAGGTAAATTCTCAAATCAATGGGAAAGGCAAAACTAATGTAGTCAAATATTCTCCTAAAAATTTCTTATGAAACAGTTAGCTGAAGACTATTTTCATCCTGCCATGAATCCAACCCATTCATAATTTGAAGTCTTATCTGATAATTTAGTCTCACAAAATTTATTATTCAAATAATTCAACAAAAGCTTTCCCTATAGAGACTCAGTCCTTCTTTAGGCTAGATTCTGAGAAGTAGAACTTAAGGATCTAAGGTGTATATGTTTAAAGAGATAAAAACTACTAAGTTACCATTCTTAAAGAGGGATTTAATTAAAAATTCTACCAATGAGATGAGTCTTTCCTATACCAACACCCTGATAAAACTGGTTATTCATAATCAATCTAATTTCTGCTAATCAAGCAGGTGAAAAATGATATCTTGTTACTTTCATTTAGTTTTCCTGATCAGTTCAGTTCAGTTCAGTTCAGTTGCTCAGTCGTGTCCGACTCTTTGCAACCCCATGAATGGCAGCACTCCACAGTGATTTTGGAGTTCAAAAAAATAAAATCTATCACTGTTTTCACTTTTCCCCCTTCTATTTGCCATGAAGTGATGAGATCAGATGCCATGATCTTAGTTTTTTGAATGCTGAGTTTTAAGCCAGCTTTTTCATTNGTTGCTCAGTCGTGTCTGACTCTTTGCAACCCCATGAATTGCAGCACTCCACAGTGATTTTGGAGTTCAAAAAAATAAAATCTATCACTGTTTCCACTTTTCCCCCTTCTATTTGCCATGAAGTGATGAGACCAGATGCCACGATCTTAGTTTTTTGAATGCTGAGTTTTAAGCCAGCTTTTTCATTCTCCTCTTATCAAGAAGCTCCATAGTTCTTCATTTTCTACCATTAGAATGGTATTATTTGCATATCTTGGGCTTTCCTGGTGGCTCAGATGGTAAAGAATCTGCCTGCAATGCAGGAGACCTGGGTTCAATCCCTGAGAAGGGAAGATCCCTTAGAGAAAGGAATGGTTATCCACTCCAGTATTCTTGCTGGGAGAATTCCATGGACAGAGGAATCTGGCAGGCTACTGTCCATGGAGTTGCAAAAAGTTGAACATAACTGAGTGACATTCACTTTCACTTTCATCTGCATATCTGAGCTTGTTGATATTCCCTGCAATCTTGATTCCAGCTTGTGATTCATCCAGCCTGGCATTTCCCATTGTTTACTCTGCATAGAAGTTAAATAAACAGGGTGGCAATACTCCTTTTCCTATTTGGAACTAGTCAGTTGTTCTATGTCCAGTTCTAACTATTCCTTCTTGACCCCCATACAGGTTTCTCAGGAGGCAGGTAAGGTGGTCTAGAATTCCCATCTCTTTAAGAATTTCCCATCTCTTTAAGAGTTAAGTTTGTTGTGATACACACAATCAAAGGTTTTAGTGTAGTCAATGAAGCAGAAGTATATGTTTTTCAGAAATTACCTTACTTTCTCTGTGATCCAGTGAAGGCTGGCAATTTGATCTCTTGTTCATCTGCCTCTTTGACACCCAGATTGTACATCCAGAAGTTCTCAGTTCATGCACTGCTGAAGCCTAGCTTGAATTTTGAGTTAGCCTTAGGATTTTGAGATAGCTTTAGCAGCTTGTGAAATGAGCACAGTTGTGCAGTAGTTTGAACATTCTTTGGTATTGGCCTTCTTTGGGATTGGAATGAAAACTGAAGTTTTCTAGTCTGTGGCCCCTGCTGAATTTTCCAAATTTGCTGACATATTGAGTGAAGCACTTTATAATATTTTTAAAGTATTCTTTTAAAATAGCATTTTATATTAAACTTTTAAAAGATATTACTTCTGCATATTACTGCTGAATATTTTTCCTAAATATACAGTTTATTTTTTTTAATACCATTTTAAAAATAACTATTTTCTTATTGAGCTCACATGCAACATTGTCATTTGTTAAATTTCTGTATGTAATTGGCGAACTTCTGTACTCTGTATTTGTTTATTCATTTATTTAAATCTGTACAAATAGCAAAGTATTTTAATTGATTTAAATTTTATTACACTTCCCACTCACTGTTTTTTTTTTAAATTATTTCTCAGCTCTTTTCTATCCTTTGTTTTCCAGATGAATGTTAGAGTTTGTCAGATATGAAAAATATTTGGCTGATTATAGATTAAAACTATTTCAAAATTATTGGTTACCTTGAAGTAATTGATCATTTAAAAATGTTAAGTTTTCTTAACCAGGAATATGCTATCTCCATTTATTCTTGCTTTTAACTTAATAGAGTTTCCTTGAAATATGTATCAGACATTTTTATTCACTTTATAATTTTTGTCACTATTGTTTTTGGATCTTTTCAAATACACTTTCTAATTGTTTATTCCAATGAATGCTGTTGATTTTTCTATATTCATATTGTAATCAGTCACCTTACTACACCTCCATCTTTCTTAACATTTTTCAGATTATGTTTTCCAAGCCTTTTGATTCTTACAGAATGCATCTTGGTCTGATGTGAGATGAGTTACAAAATAACTGTCAATTTCCTCATGATCTCTGGCTCCCTCATAATAGTGGTGCACCCACACATCACACAAACAGCCACAACCCCATCACAGACGTTTCCCCAGTCCGCTTTCTGTTTCCCTGCACTCTTTCTTTCTCATGCTGCTCTGCTTTATCCACATCCTGGTTCCTGTGAACTAGTTTGTTTACCTCACCTATTAGAAACAAGTATCCTAATCGCACCTCTGTATACCCGGTGTGCTTCAGTGCATCTTGGAATCCAAGTGTGATCCCTCTGCCAGCCTCCGTTCTTCAGAGCCCGGTTCTCCCCTCCAAGTGGGTTAGACAACTGAAAGTGCCATGGTGACCTTGAATAGCCCTATCTCACCTTATGTGGTTTTCCTAAACACCTCTACAGAATGGTTTAACAAGAGTGGCAACAATTTTACTTGAGCACTTGCTAGATTCTAGGCATTTGACTATGCTCTAGGAAAAGAGTGGTGAATACTGCTGACATGCTATCTACCCTTACGAGCTTATATTCTGCAGGGAGTCCGGCATGGAAGGGAAATTCCTCCGCGCTTTTCCAGGGGTTCCTGTTGGTCCCGGGAGTCTCCAGATCTTCAGGCCCCCATCCATCTCCCAGGCAGCATTTGTCCTCACCTCTGATGTCAGTGTTTGGGAGAGTGGAGAGTTAAATCCAAATGGAAATGAACTGTTTTCACTAAAAACAAAAAACAACCTTGCTGAAGCTTTGCACTTCTTTCCAACTTTGGATAGTATTTATGGGCACAATTTATTTTTATTGGTGGTCATTATTCCTCTACTTGTTTGTAAATTGCCACAGAAGCAAGCGCTTAGCTCATATACTTTTCATTCTCTTGAGCACAGCCAGGAGTATTGCACAAAATTGATGCTCTCTATTTGTTGTCTCTTTTGGTGGGGTAACTTGAGAATATCCCTCAAAGTTCTATTTCATCCTATTTAGTGAGCTTCCTAAGGCACTTTAAGTGACCACTCACTGCAGCTTCCTTGTGGTTTGGAGTTTTCAAAAACCAAGGGGAAAAATTGGGCATGCTATTGTGGTCTTGGGTGGCATATCCTGTGTTAAATGAAAGAAGTCACTCTCATCTGTGGTTTGCTAATTATTGTTTTTTTTCCCCCCTTACAGAACAAAGAAGAAAAAAATTTCTTTTAAAGAAAAGCCAAAAAATTATTATAGATCTTTTCTTTTGACATTCCTAAACAAGAACAAGCCTAGTTGGTATCATGTTTAATTCCTGCCCTAACTGGTATTGTTTGATTTGTATTTTCAGATTGCCCTGAATTTTTGCCCAATTTTGTTTGTGTGTTTGGTAAATACTACCTCTACATGGAACAACTAAGGTTTCTTAACTGCTTATGTACAAAATATTGTATTGTGTTCTTCTGCATTTAACAACTAACTTTATGTATGATATTAGTTATCCTTTGAGTTTTTCTTTTTGAAAGGATGTACTAACATCTTAGGCCCCCAGAGACAAAGAATTCATGGAGACTGTATTTGGAATTTCCCCCTTATTACCTCCATATGGTGAACTTACAACTCAAAAGAAAACTGGATGTTGTATTATATGATTCAGAGATTTGTACTTTTGTTTTAGATTTTGTATGCTTTCTTCTAGATTTTCTTTCTATCCATCTGGCTTAAGAGCCTCTTTTGGTACTATGGAAAGTTGTAGAATGAGTCTCATAAGGAGCTTATGGAAAACTCCAAAATCATTTTTCAAGCTTCAAAAATTGCATCAGGGATTTATAAAAATGTGAGAGGAGATTTGCTATTTCATTTGTCATATTCAAACCAGAAACACACTGAAGTTCTAATAGCTTAATGTTGGGCTGAGAGTTTCTCAAAGCGGATTTCAAATAGGGAAACAAAATGTACACGTGTCATTTCAAATTCTAATTTGTATTAGTCACACAGTGCAGAGGTGACAGAGTACTAGTTGTAGAGTAGAGAGTAACTGGTGAATAGTACTTATTGAAGCTGTTCACCTTTTAGTTTTGATTGGCTGACCACTTTAGCTCTCTTTCCCAGTGTGCCAAATCCATGTATGATCAGAACAAAAACATCTAGGCAAGTAAGCTGGACATGCTTCATAATAAATAATGATATCTAGTGTCTGGCAAAGATAGAGAAGATGATGGTCTAAAGCCACCTGACTGTATCTCAGGGAAACCTTCCTTTGAGAATTAATAAAGATGGGGTTTGAAGACAATGTCTGGGTACCTGGGTGACTTACTTAGGTGTAACTGATTTTAGAGCTGAGTTCATAAATTACTGCTCACTTGTTTAAGTCTCTTGGCAAATGTGTTTATGAGAAGGAAAGAGGGGGAGACACAAGGATTTTGATTTTAAGCATTTTTTTAGGGTGTAGTCACCCAGTGAATAAAGAGGAATTACAGCAAAGAAATAGTGTGGTGGAGAGATGGACTGTGAACTCAGTGCATGCATGTGATTTTAAACAAGTGATCTTGCCCTTATATTTTTTGAAGATACAGCTATCTTGTTCTTAAATTTATACATAATATTTTAGAATTTCTAAATATGCTTTTCTTTTGTCCCCTGAAATAAATGAAATGCTTATGCTTTTAAGGGTCAACTTAAAAGTTAAGTGTTTGTTTAGGCACTGGTGTGCTTTTAGTGACAATTAAACTATGCCTTCTTCCCTACATCTGGAGATTTTTGGGTAGCCTTGCATTTTTTAGTTTTTTTTTTTTTTAAATGCAGTTTTTAAAAATTTTTAAAAATGCAGTATAAAAAAGGAGAAAAGGAGGATTCTTAAATCCTTTCAGGCACTGAAATCTAATTTCTGGAGTGAGGTTATGTTAATAATAATTACTAATCTTTATTGATACTAGCTTGCTAGATAGTCTGCTAAACATTGTTTAAACATCATTTAATCAACAGAGCTACTTTACGGGGTAGGTATTATTTGTTCTAATCTTGTACACAGGAGAACATTTAGGAATGAAAGGTTAAGTAACTTGCTTAAAGTCATGCAGCTAGTAAAGGGTAGGACTGGAATTTGGACTCGGTCATAATGAGCCTGGGGATTCCCAGGTGGCGCCAGTGGTAAAGAACACAATTGCCAAAGCAGGAGACATAGGAGATGCAGTTTCGATTCTTAGGTTGGGAAGATCCCCTGGAGGAGGGCATGGCAACCAACTCCAGTATTCTTGCTCGGAGAATCCCATGGACAGAGGAGCCCAGAAGGCTACAGCCAGTGGGGTCGCCCAGAAAGGACAATAGTGAAGTGACTTAGCAGATATGCACTCATAAGGAACCTAAGCAGAGCCATAGTCTTAACTATAGCTTAATAGTGCCTTCTTTCTTGCCCAATTGAGCAATAGTTATAGAGACTTGACTCAAAGCCAAGTCAAATCTCTTGTATACTCTGGTATAAACTTGGTTGTTTATACAAAAATTTTTTCACTTCCAATTTTATTCAGGTGTTGGGCAGCCAAGAACCTCAAGCACTGTCCCAATCTCAGGAAGCTAAATAGTGACTAAGTCAAGACTGGGTAAATCCATTATTTTGCTTTTAATTGGTCACCCTGCTTATTTAACTTATATGCAGAATACATCATGAGAAATGCTGGACTGGAAGAAACACAANAGGAGGAGAAGGGGACAACAGAGGATAAGATGGCTGGATGGCATCACTGATTCGATGGGCGTGAGTCTGAGTGAACTCCAGGAGTTGGTGATGGACAGGGAGGCCTGGCGTGCTGCGATTCATGGGGTTGCAAAGAGTCAGACATGACTGAGCAACTGAACTGAACTGAGGAATGGTCTTGTGACAGAATTTTTGTCAATAAGAACTAAAGATAATTCCACATGATGGCATCTGGAAAAGTATATTTTGCTCTGAAAATGGTTAAGAAAGAGATGTACTTTGTCCCTGCTTCCTAAGATTGATGTGTGGGATGTGAAGCTTGGAGCAGCTGCAGCCAGCTTGCAACCATGAAGACATAAGACTGAAGCAAAAAGTCCATTGAAGATGGCAGAAAGAACTTGAGTGCTTGTAGATGTTGTTAAGTTGCTGCTTTAATTAATCCTGGAATCTCTTTGCCTCTAACTTTTTAGTTTTGAGAAAATAAGTATGCCCAACTGATTAAGCCATTCTAAACTGAGTTTCTTTTTTTATAACTCAGAACATTCTAATTGATACATCTGGGTTCCAGACATCCCCCTTCCATATCTTCCACATTTTATCCCCTCCTATGTGATATCACTTTGTGTTTTCCCTTATAGTTTTTGTTAGGTTAGAAACTGGCTATAAGATTTTCTAAACAGATGTTTGAGAATTTCCCAAACAGAGGTATTTTGAACAAAAGTGAATGGTTTTGACTTTAAGAACTAAATATTTACAGTTTCTCCAAGGCTCTAAAGCTGTCCAGGAAGAAAATTGAGTGAATGTTCTATTGCATAAAGAATGAAATAAACAATACACATGAGAACCCTCAGGGGATTGTCAAACTCCATGAAATTTTACACATCTTTAAGCAAATCCACAGAGTCCAGTGAAAAACGGGAAATAAGAGCTGTGAGTGGGTTTGGGACCCTCCTGAGCAGTTCTCTGCTCTTTTGGGAGTAGCTACAGTGACCGATGATGCTCAGCCACAGACAGACTCATTACCATCAGGAGACATTTAAAGAATCAGATAGAGTAGGCAGGTTTTGCAGTTGAAGTTTAAAGTATTCTTGATTTTATCTCGAAACCCACATGTGAAGAGACCACAACTAAATGGAAGGTGTTCATGAAAGTGAAGGGAAGGTTTAATTTTCTATCTGTCTATGTTTTGCCTATCTATTTCTCTCTCCAGGAAGCACTTGGTGTGCCTTTTAGCAAAGTTAAAGGCACACTGTAAGTCTTTTTTGGTGGTGGCTTGTTATCGCCAGCTGTGACATGACTTCTATGTCATATCACATTTCACAAAATGGAGCTCACAGTGCTTTCTTTTGGAATGTAACCCCTTGGTGTCAAGGAACATTTCCTCACTTGGTTTTCTTGGGTGGGACATCTCAGACTCTATACTCATTGATAGGCTTGAAATTATCTCTAGGACTGGTTCAGATAACCTGGTAAATTATGAATGCTGAGTTTTGTTTCCCCCCTGCATCCATGAAATCAAATACACATTGCACCTGGAGGTCCTTGCTGTGTGTCTTAGGGGTGCCTAACTCCTTCTGATAAGATGGCTGGCCATGTATTGGATTGGCCTAAAAGTTTTTTCAGGTTTTTCATAATATGTTGCGGAAAAACCCAAACGAACTTATGGGCTGTCTCCTCTGGTTGTTTTGCTGCCTCAGTTGGTGGCTGAGAATGAGAGAATGGGGAGTTTGTTTGTTTTTGAGGGTGTCTCCCTCAGTAGATGGTGAATTTTTTTAGGAAAAAGACATTTGTGCTTTTGCCTTCCCAGCATGTAGCACAGTGTCTGGTACACAGTTGCAGGTGATCAGTCAACCTCATAACCCCTTTTCTCCCTTCAGTTGCATGAGGTCACAGGAAAGATCTAAAGACAAATATAGCAATGTATCCTACAGTGATCTGCTGCCAGAGAATAGAATGGGCTAAGTAGACTCCAACCCAGTTGGTGTGCTGTATGCAGCCAAAGATATCAAGGAGATGGATAGTCTCCTGGAACTGATTTGTCCTGAACAACAAAGGCAAAAAGCCAGATGTGTGTTTGAAGGAAATCCATGGTGCTCTTGTTACAACTCTAGGAGCCAAAGCGAAAGATCCCTCCTTTCCCTCTAAGCACTGAAATTGGGAACTGGCAGACACTTAATAGGGCATGTCTATGGTTAGTAAAGAATGGAAAACTAGAAAAATATTAAATCTAGGGTTATAATTATCTGATTAACCACAAGTGGTACAAAACTTGAAAATCTAATAAAAAGTTGGCATGACAAGTAGGATTGAGACTTTCATAAAACTGATCAACATATTGAAACAGAAATGCATTCAATGTGGGACTTGTAACTTGACGAGATTCCCCGCACCCCAAATCATTCCTAATACAGTCTCATATATAAGGAAATTTCCATAATGTCATGTGCTTCATCATACTTCTAGTGACCAAGATTCAGAATGCTCTGCACAGGGTAAAGAAAGCTGCATGGGTATAATTACAAGCAGAAGGTCTTTGTTGGAATATTATTATTATTATTCGTTTGCTCATAAGACACCTTCCTTCTCAAAGTGCTCTGGGAAGCATATAAAAATATTAAAACACATTACCTTATGAAAGAAACCAACATGGTAGAACGAAGCAGGGGGAAGAAAGTTGGCTCAGAAGATGAAACATGACTCCAGTTTTGTGAATGGGGCCAGGGGATAGTTAGTTAGTGTTTAAACAGGCCAAAAGGAGCTTTCATTTTAAATTCTAAATTATATTCCAGATCAGCATATCTTTGTGAGCACTTAACTTCAGGATGGTGTCTGGTAATACATGCTTAGGGTTTCTTAACTAGGATTTTATCAGTAAACAGGAATATCTTACAGTTTTGTTTTCTCCCTAGCCCACCATTGCAGCAAAGCACTAATTTCTCAATATTACACTTCAGTGAACAGTGACTAGAGGGAGAACAGACTGTACTTATACGATGCTTTAATGGACATTTCCTCAATAACCTCTGCCCTTCCTTCCCACTCTTGCTTGTAAAGCAGAGGCTCCAGGAGTGGTGGCGTTTCCAGTTTGGAGAACTAGGCCTGGGAGAGGTGAGGTTTAGAGCCAAGGGATGTCTATGGAGTGGTGACAGGGCTGCTTATTTCTAACAGCGAGCTCCCATGAGGGATTAGTGAGATTGAAGGCTTAGAAAGAGTCCTTGACTTGTGTCTGCTGCTGTTCTAAGTGCTCGGCTTAGGTAATTTTATTTAATTCTTATAATAAGCTTATTAGTGGCTCAGTTGTGTCCGACTCTGCTACCCATAGACTGTAGCCCGGCAGTTTCCTCTGCCATGGAATTCTCCAGGAAAGAATACTGGAGTGGGTTATAGTATCTGTCAGCATTTTAAAGGCCCAGATAGGATAGGTAAAAGGTCACACAAAGGCCATGGCAAGGGTGGACCCTGAAATTTAGCACAAGTAATCCCAGCTGGGCTGAACTCAACTGCCGTACTTCAGTTGCCTCTACCGTAGTATGAGATCAGACCACGGACAGCCTCGAACGTTATACTTGTTATTTATTTACTCTTTATTCTGTTTGTAGACCAATGATTTGTAAACATTTTAAAGATTGTGGAATGCTCTTTCAAATGACATTTTGCCCATATATGAAACAGATAAAAATGACATGCCTGCATACTAAGCAGGGACATGGTATATCAGCATTGTCAGATCAAGCGTACATGCTGTGGTTGAAGTGGGCAATACATGGACTCCATCTACCCACTGCACTCTTTCCTGTCCGGAATACTCGTCTGTGACTCTCTCAGGGATCAGGTTGACCAGAATGGCCGTGTGCAAGGGGAATGCTGGGGTTTTTGAATAGAGCAGCATATTCTATTCTCTAGAATAAAGGATACAATAGGGTCTCTTTAGAACTGATATGTGAAATGCTAAGAAGATGGAGAGGGGCAGATGACACCCAGTCAGGGGGCCACTGGTCCAGAACTGATTTGATGAAGGCCTGTTCTAGGTGGTAAAAACAAAGCAAATGCGGATGTGAAGGAAGAATTACGTAGAGGATACGCTGTTGATAGAGGAGAATTAGAAAAGTTGAGAAGGCAAATATTTCATCCAATAATACTTTTTCCTTTTTTAATGGTTTCATGTGCTGCGCAAGAGCTTATAAATTTAATTAGGTTGCTTTTATTTATTTTTGCTTTTATTCTATTGCCTTGGGAGACTGACCTAAGAATATTTTTTAAGTTAAAAAAAAAACTGTCAAGAGTCATAGTCTTGACATAGTCATAGTAAAAAAAATTTTTTTTTGCTGACTTTTATTTTTTTTTAGTTCTTTCTTTTAATTCATTTTCTTTTAGAGCAATTTTTTCCCCTTAGCTCAAAACACTTTTTTAGTTAAAATTTTTTTTATGTTTCCCTTCCATATTTCATTTTAAAAGACAGATTTAAGACCAGGATGTATAGAACATGTTGTAATCCGCAAGCACTCAGGCATTAACTAAAAAGCTCACGATTAATTTAAATCTCAGAATGGTCTGTCACTACTACCTGATATCAAACAAACAAGTGATTGAGAGGGCAGTACCAGACCCACAGAGGGGAAACCCAAGTGTGTGGAGTGAGTGGCAGGGTTGTGGTTCCACAGACCTGACTTCAAGGAATGTACTCCTGGTTTTAAGAATCAATAGAACATTTATGTTGATTGTGTCAAGCTCTTAAATCTCTTTCACCTCTTTATGTCAACCAATCAGATTATGGAATTTTTAAAAAAAACTTCAGTCCAAAGTTAGGTAGATATGTTGCTATGTGGATGGATGAACCTTTCCCCAAACAACTACATTTTAGACCTAGAATCATAAATCATTTTTAATTGACTAAAGCTGGTCCCTAAAGAAGAGTAATCAAAATTCAGTGCTGGCTAATGAATCCACCGTGAAAGACAGTTGTAGCTCTGGTGATGGATGCCATTGTTTTTAAACAGCCACTAAATTGTTTCAATTAATTTCATTTGGATTTATGAATAAACATTCATTCTCCTTTGGGCTTTCTAACCTGTCTTTGCCTTAGAAAACTCATCTCAGCTCCATCAATCTATGGTGTATTTTTTTCCCAGTGATAAAATTTAAACACCCAGGATTTTCTAATTTCTATTTTTTTGAAAGCCTGTCTCCAGGGACATCACACATGATTGGGCAGTTAAAGAAGTCTATTGAGTAAAATATGTGAAAATGACTTAACAGAAGGAGATGTTAATGTAAAGAGAAAGTATGATTTAACGAGCTCTCTTGAAACAAGTTAGAACACTGACATTGTTGGGGAGGGAAGACTCCCAACACACTCTTGGCTTCAGGATTACTCCAGAAGCTATAGTGAAGTATTTCTTTAAACTGCAAGAGTGTAAAATCTCTCCAAAGCTTTCCCGAAACCAAAAGAGGAATACTAATGAACACAAACTATAATACAATTCCAATTTTACAGCACACTTAACGTTGCTGATAGCTTCTTAGAGCATAATTAAGTCAAGTCGGAAGGAGATTCTAGTAGAGCAATAGTCCTCTTGGCTGAGAAAGTGAATATTCGTTTAAGTATTATTTACCCTAGGCTGACGACGTGCAAGCCAGCACTGTGGCGTTTATATGGGGGATTGCAAGAAGCTATTCAAACTGTTTTGAGTATTTAGTGATTTCCTTTATAGTACAAAGAAACATCTACTTTGGGATGAAGGAAGAAGAGGGGCAATTATGTTTGCACACTTAAATTTCTCTCAATAGAGGACTAAAAAAGGCACTACTACCCCTCCAAAAATATAATGCAGTTTTCAAATAACAAGCGGCTTAAATTAACTTAGGGAGCAGTATTAGAGAAGAGTGCATTGACTTTAAAAGTAAATTTCCCTGAGTAGGCTGTTTTTTCTCTCGAACTTCATGAAGTGGAAAAGACTAAACACTTTCTTCCGATGACCACTATGTTGTAATTTTAAAATGCTTGTTAAAAATGAAGGGTAACATCGTTAAGCTTTGAAAAGAATAACCAGAAAATCTAACCGTGTAACCTCAAATGACTTACTTAAAATGTTCTCCTCAACTGGGATGATCCCGCATCCCCTGAACCTGATAGCTTAGTCTTTATCCTTTCAGCCGATGCTATAATCTTCAGCTCTCAAAGGCTTTCTGCTAGTTTCACATTAATTCCACTGACTTGGACTTGCCTCTCATACCTCTCCTTCCCCTTCTCCAGCCTCAACCAGCAAGAGCTGACTGGGTCGTATCCACTTGGAAAAAGGCTTATGTGTATGTATCTGACTGACTGCTTCCTATCTTTCCTTTTCCCATTCCTTTATTTTTTCAAGATTTTATTTACATCCTAGGACTGCTCATGTACTGGTCAAAACTTTGCAGTGAAGTACAACAGAAATATCAAATGAGCTTATGTCAGTGAAGGGGTTAAATAGACTTTTTCCAGGCATTTGGCCTCAAATTAGCACTCTGGAATGTGGAGAATGTTTTAAACATAAAAAAAAGCTGAGTTGTATATTATAATACATGGTAACTTTTTAAATGTTAGGGTTTCATATCACAGAACATATACACTGGAAATTAAATGACCCATTGTTTTGAAACTTCTGCTGTTCAGATACTTACCTAAGTACTAGTTATGGTTGATTTAAAGACAGAGGCGGGGACCTCAAGTGCCTTGTGTATGATTTGAGGTTCTGCTTCCATTACTTTTTATAAAAGCTTGGACGAGTCAAATTCCCAAACATTGGACTGAAGAGTGAGGGCTTATTTTACCCATACCTTTGGGTTGGGCAGGTGTTTAATTTCTTAAAAGATGGGAGAAAACAAAATACTAGAGCCAACAAATTGATTTTCTGCTGTTTTACTGAAAAAGGACTTTTTAATAAAAATTTTGGTATATCAGATAGATTTCAAAGGGTGAGATTTCCACCAGGGAAAATTAGACAAATTAGACTCTAAGCTCTTTGAGAATATGATAATACAAAACGATTTATGATAACATAAATCTAACGTTTTCTTATATATTTCACATTATTGTTTAGTTTTCTTTGAGAATGTAGATAGAGATCTTGGAAGAGCTCAGAAAGCCATGTGCTGCCATAACTATCCAGTCAGTGGTCAAGTTGGTAGTGTTCAGAGACAATGGCTTGGGAAGGACCACAAAGTCTTATCGTTTTCCAGCCACTAAGTGGTGTCTGACTCTTTGTCACCCTATGGATTGCAGCATGCCAGGCTTCCCTGTCTTTCACTATCTCTTGGAGTTTTCTCAAACTCATGTCCATTGAGTTGGTGATGCCATCCAACCACCTCATCCTCTGTCACCCCCTTCTCTTCTTGCCCTCAGTCTTTCCCAGCATCAGAGTCTTTCCCAAAGAGTCAGGTCTTTGTACCTGGTGGCCAAAGTACTGGAGCTTCAGTTTCAACATCAGTCCTTCCAAAGAATATACAAGGTTGATTTCCTTTAGGACTGACCGGTTTGATCTCCTTGTTATCCAAGGGACTCTTGAAAGCCTTCTCCAGCACCACAGTTTGAAAGCATCAATTCTTTGGCACTCAGCCTTCTTAATAGTCCAACTCTCATCTGTATGCATGGTTACTGAAAAAACCATATCTCTGAGTATACAGACCTTTGTTGGCAAAGTGCTATCTGCTTTTTAATGTGTTGTCTAGGTTTGTCATAGCTTTTCTTCCAGGGCTGTCTGGTTCCAAAATGCCTGCCCACACTTTACCATTCCTTTCACTCAGCAACCTCTCCTCTTCTTCACTCCAGTAATTACTTTTTCCTGAAGGTAAAATTCCTGCCCTGGAGTTACTCCCCTCGTTACTTGCAGAGGGCACCTGGCGCTGGCCAAGGGGGGGCCAGAGGATATCTATCTTTTCACTCCTCCCTTCTTTCCCTTTCCTTCCTCCTCCTCTTCTTTTTTCCTTTTCTACCTGCTTCAGAAAGAGTTTATGAGTTTATGGTAGTGATTCTTTCATTAATTCATTGCCCTGGAATCTTTGGATAAGACTAGGTAATTTAAGGAGGGAAGGAAGAATTCAGGGCAATTATTCTTGCTCTTTGTTTCCCTGCCACCAAGAAATGAGTAGACACCTTCCTTCATGTGGTCAGCTCTGCTGGATTTTCTTAACACCTTCCAAATAATCCAGGGTTATTATGGGTTTCCCTATGAAGGATATTAGTAAGACAGGGGGCAATGTGGAAACAACTAGCTTCTCTCCCTACCACCACTTCCTGGGGAAGGAAAACAATAGTAAAATCAGTAAGTATTGAGAGTGGAATCATGAACAGCTGTTGAGTGGGAAACTTCATTCCTTTCAAAAGAAGATGTGTGCTGGAAGAATAGCTAAAAACTTTGCTTAGAGTTTTCCTTTCAGTAGTGCATGACACAACAGATAAAAAGATAGTTTTGGATAGCTAGGAAGCCCACTGCTGAAGCCAAAAAGAAACATAGAATTAGGTGACATCAAAGTAAAAAGATAATTTTACAAGATGCAAGTGAATATGTCTGAATGCAGTGGAGCTTTTCAGGCATCTGTCTATACCCTCAGGCAGAAACTCCATAAATAAACCAGAACCATTAGGCCATTTTGAGAGCTTATATAGAATTGTCAAGCCTATTCAATCACACTTTCATTTTAGAAACATAACAGAATCTGCCAGAGCATCTGAGGAGAAAAAATAGTGTTCAAATTTGTTGTCTTATAGAAGATTTCTCTACCTGCTATTTATTGACCTATTTTCTGTTTTTAATTCACAAAACTTGANTTTGAGAGCTTATATAGAATTGTCAAGCCTATTCAATCACACTTTCATTTTAGAAACATAACAGAATCTGCCAGAGCATCTGAGGAGAAAAAATAGTGTTCAAATTTGTTGTCTTATAGAAGATTTCTCTACCTGCTATTTATTGACCTATTTTCTGTTTTTAATTCACAAAACTTGATGCTGCTGCTGCTGAGTCACTTCAGTCGTGTCCGACTCTGTGTGACCCCATAGATGGCAGCCCACCAGGCTCCCCCATTCCTGGCATTCTCCAGGTAAGAACTTGATGGTGTCAGAGTTATCCTGAAATGAATGTAACTGACATAACATTTCTCCAAACAAGTGTCTATTAGGCCATATTTTATGTTTTGGGTTTTCAGGCATGCTAGACAGTTTTCCCCTCCCCTCTTAAAATGCTAATAGTTACTCTAATCACTGTTCTAATACATAAACTTCATTACTTTTGCTTATTAGAAATAAACTTATCAGAGACCTTCCAGAGAACAGGATTGAAAATGAGAAGAGGAGAAAATTACCTGCAAGGGATGAAAGAGTAAATGAGATGAAAACTGAGGTCTTAGAATATCTAACTTTATAGTTTTGTCTATAGCTGTTGCTTTAGTTATCCTAGAGGAGAGGAAAGAAAGAAATTAAACGATGGGTGTTTTAATGTGCCTCCTCATACTACTGATGTGTGAGACAGTACATTCAGTGGAACATGGATTACCACTGATTGATGTGGTTTTTGGAGATCTCTTTACTAAGAGGAGCCGTGGTTTTAAGATTGGAAGGTGTTTGTATTAAGGAGCAATGTTTTGTCTTTTGTTTTTGTCACCATGAGAGAGACTGAGATCGGTATATATGGTATGCAGGAAGCAGAAACTAACCTTAAAAATTTTATGGGTATAAAGAGCAAAAACTTCCCTTCTGCAGTCCTGGTTCTAGAAGAAATGTCAGTGTAACCATGGTACATAATAACTGTAATAATAGGTTCCTGAATCATTAAGAGTATTGCCTTATTCTTTTGTTCTTGGTATTAGACTTTTCATTCCCTGTTGAATGCTGAAGCCTATCATCTATCTATCTATCTATTGACTTAATTTCTGCTTTGAATTCACAAAGCTTGATGGTGTCAAAGTTGTCCCTGACATGACATTTCTCCAGACAAATGTCTATTAGGCCATATTAGGCCATATTAACTCATTTAACTCACGTTAAAGCCATTTAACTCTTCACAGGCATAGGCTTTATGGTTTAAATACCAAACTAGATCTTTGTGCAAATCCATCATTAGGCTAAATTTGTAGAAGTGAAACTGCTAAGGATTTTGATGCTTGTTGACAATCTGCAATCCAGCAGGGTTGTACTGATTTACATGGTTACCAGTATTGTTTTATTCCCTCAAGTACTTGTCAATGATAAGTATTCACATTCTTTCCTAAGCAGAGGTGAAAGTTTAGACACCTAATTTAATTTTCTAAGCTTTTTAAAGCAAATACTTCACTTATTTTCATTTATTCTTTTTTTTTTTTTTTTTTACAATAAAGCATTTAGGCTACAAGTTTTCCTGTGAGCATGCTGCTGCTGCTGCTAAGTCACTTAGTTTTATCATTCCTTTTGATAGTTAGTTCCAATTGTTATTATTCAGTAAATAGTTTATATTGATAATTATAATTTGTAGTTCAAGTTTTTATGAATATTTTAAAATTTCTATGTAGTTGTTCTCATGTCAATGTATGGCAAAACCAATACAGTATTGTAAAGTACAATAAAGTAAAAATTAAAATTAAAAAAATATATAGTAAAATAAAACACCAATGATAATACACTATTAAAAAAAAGAAATTAAAGTAAAAAATTTTTTAAAAAGTTGCATAAGGAAGTCCATGTTATGGAAAATTATTTTAGGTTTTTCCTTATAGCATTTCATTTTATGTTTTGGTAAATATTCCAAGGATATTTACAGTTTGCAGATTTTGGCAAGTATCTATTACTAAGGCTTCTAATATTATCCAAAACTATTATATCCTTTTTTATTATCTATTTATCAGTCAGAGATAAGCCCACTGACAACTACAATCTTAAAAATTATTTGTTATGTTCCTAATAGCTTTTGTTTTATACTATTTTAATATTTAATGTTTGGCATGTCTATATTTAGTTCTATAATATCATCATTGTAGAATGTAACTTTCATTGATATAAAATAGTTCTCTTTTCTTCATTTAATACTTCTGACTTGAATTCTACTCTCTCTGATATTAATAGAGAGAGCTACTTCTTTCTTTTTTGAGTATTTTTTAATGCCATTTAAATTTGTTGTATCTTCCAAATAGCATGCACAGTTGTGGCTTTGTGTATTGAAGGTTATTTGTTATTTATTTTGCTTGACTAAAGAGAGTGGTTGTATGAAGGCATTTGATTAATTTACTTTTCTCAGGATGACATATGTTTAACATTACTTCTGCATCTTGTTTTATGCCTGCATGTTTTTATTCTTTTGTTCTTTTCCTATCTTTGTTGTATCGATTACATTTTTCTTAGTTTCTTTTTTTCTTTACTACTTTGGAAGTTAGCTTCATATTTATATAACTGTTGGTTATCTTAAAAATAACACATTTCAACCTATATTTATCTATCAACATAAAGAATGAATAGTATATGCTTATTCTTTAATAGCAGCATATGAAAATTTCATGATTGTTTGAAAATACTATCACATCACTTTTTCTTTTCTTATTTTTTTATCCCTCTTATCTTTTTTTTTTAAATTTTAATTGGAGGCTAATTACTTTAAAATATTGTGGTGGTTTTGCCATACAGTCACATGAATCAGCCATGGGTGTACATGTGTTCCCTATCCTGATCTTTCCACCCACCTCCCTACCCATCTCATCTTTCAGGGTCATCCCAGTATTCCAGTCCTGAGCACCCTGCCTCATGCTTCTAACCTGGACTGGCCATATATTTCACATATGTTAATATACATGTTTCAATGTTATTCTCTCAATTCATCCCACCATTGCCTTCTCCCACAGAGTCCAACAGTCTGTTCTTTACACCTGTGTCTCATTTGCTCTCTTGTATATAGGGTCATCATTACCATCTTTCTGAATTCCATCAGTCAGTTCAGTTCAGTTGCTGAGTGGTGTCTGACTCTTTGCCACCCCATGAACTGCAGCATACCAGGCTTCCCTGTCCATCACCAACTCCTGGAGTTCACTTAAACTCACGTCCATTGAGTCAGTGATGCCATCCAGACACCTCATCCTCAGTCGTCTCCTTCTCCTCCTGCCTCCAATCCCTCCCAGCATCAGAGTCTTTTCCAATGAGTCAACTCTTCACATGACGTGGCCAAAGTACTGGAGTTTCAGCTTTAGCATCATTCCTTCCAAAGAAATACCAGGGCTGATCTCCGTCAGAATGGACTGGTTGGATCTCCTTGCAGTCCAAGGGGCTCTCAAGAGCCTTCTCCAACACCACAGTTCAAAAGCATCAATTCTTCAGCGCTCAGCCTTCTTCACAGTCCAATTCTCACATCCATACATGACCACTGGAAAAAACATAGCTTTGACTAGACGGACCTTTGTTGGGAAAGTAATGTCTCTGCTTTTGAATATGCTATCTAGGTTGGTCATAACTTTTCTTCTAAGGAGTAAGCGTCTTTTCATTTCATGGCGGCAGTTACCATCTGCACTGATTTTGGAGGCCAGAAAAATAAAGTCTGACATTGTTTCCACTGTTTCCCCATCTATTTCCCATGAAGTGATGGGACCAGATGCCATGATCTTCGTTTTCTGAATGTTGAGCTTTAAGCCAAATTTTTCACTCTCCTCTTTCACTTTCATCAAGAGGCTTTGAGTTCCTCTTCAATTTCTGCCATAAGGGTGGGGTCATCTGCATATCTGAAGTGATTGATATTTCTCCCATCTTGATTCCAGCTTGTGCTTCTTCCAGCCTAGGGTTTCTCATGATGTACTCTGTATATAAGTTAAATAAGCAGGGTGACAATATACAGCCTTGACCTACTCCTTTTCTTATTTGGAACCAGTCTGTTGTTCCACGTCTAGTTCTAACTGTTGCTTCCTGACCTGCATACAGATTTCTCGAGAGGCAGGTCAGGTGGTCTGATATTCCCATCTCT
>SJYA01000761.1:88325-131274 GCA_006410615.1 Neotragus moschatus | reverse complement strand
AACTTTTCCAGTCCTGTGGCCACTGCTGAGTTTTCCAAATTTGCTGGCATATTGAGTGCAGCACTTTTACAGCATCATCTTTCAGGATTTGAAATAGCTCAACTGGAATTCCATCACCTCCACTAGCTTTGTTCATAGTGATGCTTTATAAGGCCCACTTGACTTCACATTCCAGGATGTCTGGCTCTAGATTAGTGATCACATCATCATGATTATCCAGGTCGTGAAGATCTTTTTTGAATAGTTCTTCTGTGTATTCTTGCCACCTCTTCTTAATATCTTCTGCTTCTGTTAGGTCCATACCATTTCTGTCCTTTATCAAGCCCATCTTTGCATGAAATATTCCCTTGGTATTCTTTGAAACACTGCATTCAGATGCTTATACCTTTCCTTTACTCCTTTGCTTTTTGCTTCTCTTCCTTTCACAGCTATTTGTAAGGCCTCTCCAGACATTTTGCTTTTTTGCATTTCTTTTCCATGGGGATGGTCTTGATCCCTGTCTCCTGTACAATGTCATGAACCTCATTCCATAGTTCATCACGCACTCTATCTATCAGATCTAGGCCTTTAAATCTATTTCTCACTTCCACTGTATAATCATAAGGGATTGGATTGAGGTCATACTTGAATAGTCTAGTGGTTTCCCCTACTTTCTTCAATTTAAGTCTGAATTTGGTAATAAAGAGTTCATGATCTGAGCCACAGTCAGCCTCTGGTCTTGTTTTTGCTGACTGTATAGAGCTTCTCCATTTTTGGCTGTAAATAATATAATCAATCTGATTTCAGTGTTGACCATCTGGTAATGTCCATGTGTAGAGTCTTCTCTTATGTTGTTGGAAGAGGGTGTTTGCTATGATCAGTGCATGTTCTTGGCAAAACTCTATTAGTCCTTGCCCTGCTTCATTCTGCATTCCAAGGCCAAATTTGCTTGTTACTCCGGGTGTTTCTTGACTTCCTACTTTTGCATTCCAGTCCACTATAACGAAAAGGACATCTTTTTGGGGTGTTACTTCTAAAAGGTCTTGTAGGTCTCATAGACCATTCAGCTTCAGCTTCTTCAGCATTACTGGTTGGGGCACAGACTTGGATTATTGTGATATTGAATGGTTTGCCTTGGAAACGAACACAGGTCATTCTGTCATTTTTGAGATTGCATCCAAGTACTGCTTTCTGGACTCTTTCATTGACCATGATGGCTACTCCATTTCTTCTGAGGGATTCCTGCCCACAGTAGTAGATATAATGGTCATCTGAGTTAAATTCACCCATTCCAGTCCATTTTAGTTTGCTGATTCCTAGAATGTCGACATTCACTCTTTCCATCTCTTGTTTGACCACTTCCAATTTGCCTTGATTCATGGACCTGACATTCCAGGTTCTTATGCAATATTGCTCTTTACAGTATTGGCCCTTGCTTCTATCACCAGTCCCACCCACAATTGGGTATTGTTTTTGATTTGTCTCCATCCCTTCATTCTTTCTGGAGTTATTTCTACACTGTTTTTTTTTTTTTTTTGTAATTCCATGCAAATTGGGAACTTATTTGTTCTATTTCTCTGAAAAATACTGTTGGTAGCTTGATAGGGATTGCATTGAATCTGTAGATTGCTTTGGGCAGTATACTCATTTTCACTATATTGATTCTTCCAATCCATGAACATGGTATATTTCTCCATCTGTTTGTGTTATCTTTGATTTCCTTCATCAGTGTTTTATAGTTTTCTATATATAGTTCTTTTGTTTCTTTAGGTACATTTATTCCTAAGTATTTTATTCTTTTTGTTGCAATGGTGAATGGAATTGTTTCCTTAATTTCTTTCTGTTGTCTCATTGTTAGTGTATAGGAATGCAAGGGATTTCTCTGTGTTAATTTTATATCCTGCAACTTTACTGTATTCATTAACTAGCTCTAGTAATTTTCTGGTGGAGTCTTCAGGGTTTTCTATGTAGAGGATTATGTCATCTGCAAACAATGAGAGTTTTACTTCTTTTTTTTCCAATCTGGACTCCTTTTACTTCTTTTTCTGCTCTGATTGCTGTGGCCAAAACTTCCAAAAGTATGTTGAATCATCATGGTGAGAGTGAGTATCTTTGTCCTGTTCCTGACTTTAGGGGAAATGCTTTCAGTTTTCACCATTGAGGATAATGTTTGCTGTGGGTTTATCACATATGGCTTTTATTATGTTGAGGTACGTTCCTTCTATGCCTGATTTCTGGAGGGCTTTTATCATAAATGGATGTTGAATTTTGTCAAAGGCTTTCTCTGCATCTATTAAGATAATCAATATTCTTTAATAGCAGCATATAACAATTTCATGGTTTTTTGAAAATACTACCTCATCAATTTTTCTTAAAAAATTTTGAGTTTATATCTTAAAGCAATCCGTATCAGGGAAAAATGGAAAAAAGCACAAGAAGATATAATAGAAAGACTGAAGTTGTTTGTAAATGATATTAGAGTTAGAAGTAAAAAAAAAAACAACATATTAAGTAGCTAGAAGAGAGGAGTTAATTTGAGGAATAATCTATTAGGAATAAAATTAAACATTTTGTTACTGTTTTAAGTTGAAATGGCTGAGTATTTTTTCAGATATCTTGGTTCGTTTGATCTGATTTAAAATAGAGGCCATGTGGTAGAGAAACTGGTCCTGATGTGATGAAGCCATGGAGTATAGGCTGTACCCAAGGTGAGGGCTCTTGTGGGGAGAGGAATTCCCTCACCAAGTTGGGCAGATAACAGAGACCATACAAGGCTGGCAGTGATGAAAGAGAGTTTATTGAAATGAAACAGAGAAGATTTCTGACATAGGCATCAGCAAGGGGTAAAAGAGAATACCTGCATCATTAGCTTGAGCATTATATACCTGTTGATTAGTTACTAAGAATGGATTAAAAGAGTATATCAAGGTTGTAAAAATTCTACCAGACCCTCTCTTACAACATACGCCTTGAGATAACATAGACACAAGATTAGCCAGAAGGAATGGGTTCCTGTTAAGAAGCAAAACCATGTTCTCAAGCAAGATACATTGTTGTTATATAATCATTAGCACAGGACCTAAGGAAAAACATGTCCTCAGGCAAAATATATTATTGCTATATAATTATTAACACAGAGCCTAAGGAAAAAAAAATCCTTGGGTGAGATGTATTGCTGTTTATAGGCAAACAATGTATTCAGTTCAGTTCAGTTCAGTTGCTCAGTCGTGTCTGACTCTTTGCGACCCCATGAATCGCAGCACACCAGGCCTCCCTGTTCATCACCAACTCCTGGAGTTCACTCAGATTCATGTCCTTCTTAAGGGGTCTTGGACTCATTATCAACCAGCCTAAAGTTAACTATATCAGTAGGACCACCAGAGAGAGGCACCTCAGGGAGTTCACCCTCCAAACCTATGTAGGTTTGCAACTAAGATGCTTTATACAAGCAGGTCTCAGTGAAATCTGATCCAAGATGAGCAGAAATGGGGCCTATTCCTTGATGAATAATTAGCAACTCAGAATAAACCACTTTGTTGTTTTGTTGTTCAGTCGCTCAATCATGTGCAACTCTTTGTGACCCCATGGATTGCAGCACACCAGTCTTCCCTGTCATTTATTGTCTCCTGAAGTTTGCTCAAATGCATATCCATCGCTGAGGATGAATCCAACCATCTCATCCTTTGTCATCCCCTTCTCCTTCAATCTTTCCCAGCCTCAGCATTTTCCAGTGAGTTGGCTCTTCGCATCAGATGGTCAAAGTATTGGAGCTTCAGCTTCAACATCAGTCCTTCCAGTGAATATTCAAGACTGATTTCCTTTAGGATTGACTGGTTTGATCTATTTGCTGTCCAAAGGACTCTCAAGAATATTCTCTAGCACCACGGCTTGGAAGCATCAATTCTTCAGCACTCAGCTTTGTTTATGGTCCAACTCTCCATCCATACATGACTACTGGAAAAACCATAGCTTTGACTAGATGGACCTTTATTGACAAAGTGGTGCCTCTGCTTTTTAATATGCTGCCTAGGTTTGTCAGAGCTTTTATTCCAAGGAACAAGTGTATTTTAATTTAATGGCTGTTGTCACCATCTGTAGTGATTTTGGAGCCCAAGAAAGTAAATCTGCCACTGTTTCTCTTTTTTTCCCCTATCGATTTGCCATTAAATGATGAGACTAGTTGCCATGATCTTAGTTTTTTGAATGTTGAGTTTTAAGCCAGCTTTTTTACTCTCCTTTTCCACTCTCATCAAGAGGCTCTTTAGTTCCTCTTTGCTTTCTGCCCTTAGGGTGTTGTCATCTGCATATCAGAGGTTGATATTCCTCCCAGCAGGTTCCATCTTGTGAGTCTTCCAGCCTTGCAATTCACATGGTGTACTCTGTATAGAAATTAAATAATCAGGGAGACAATATATAGCCTTTCCCAATCTGGAGCCAATTCACCTTTCCATGTCCAGTTCTGACTGTTGCCTTTTGACCTGTATACAGGAAACAGGTAAGGTGGTCTGGTATTCCTATCTCTTTAAGAATTTTCCACTGTTTGTTGTGATCCACACAATCAAAAGCTTTAGTATAGTCAATGAAGCAGAAGCAGATGTTTTGCTAGAATTTTCTTGCTTTTTCTGTGATCCAATGGATATTGGCAATTTAATCTCTGGCTCCTCTGCCTTATCTAAATCCAGTTTGTACAACTGAAAGTTCTCAGTTCATGAACTGTTGAAGCCTAGCTTGAAGGATTTTGAACATTACTTTGCTAAAATGTGAAATAAGCCCAATTGTGCAGTAGTTTGAGCATTCTTGGGCATTGCCTTTCTTTGGGATTGGAATGAAGACTGACCTTTTCCAGTTCTGTGACCACTGCTGAGTTTTCCAAATTTGCTGACATATTGAGTGCAACACTTTAACAGCATCATCTTTTAGGATCTGAAATAGCTCAGCTGGATTTCCATCACTGCCACATGCTTTGTTCATAGTAATGCTTTCTAAGGCCCACTTGACTTCACACTCCAGAATGTCTGACTGTATGTGAGTGACCACATCATTGTGGTTGTCTGAGTTATTAAGATCTTTTTTTGTACAATTCTTCTGTGTTTTCTTGCCACTGCATAGTTAGCAACTCAGAATAACACACTAGAGCACAATGAAGCTGGATATAGTGTAGAGACCAGGTAAACTTGCTCCACAAATCCTACAGTTCAGAGTTTAGATTTCATTTGATGGCCAGGAATGCAGTTCTGGTTTCCAAGAATGAAGTGAATTCTGAACTAAACAGCATCTATTGTAGTTCTCTGTTTCCATTAGTTCTTTGGAAAATTCTAAGAATTACACATTTCTCACTCTTGTGTGCACTTTAGGAAATGTTCTCAAATATAGGATTTATGGTATGTAGAGGCAATATTACTTCCACAGAACATTTTGTTTAAATTCTAATTATTATGATTTTAACTCCACATAGATGTAATTCTTATGAAGAATTCTACCTACTCATGAAAGAGTCATGATTTAGGACCATCTGTGCTTTATTTAGGTATACCTGAACTATTTCTTGTAAAACTACAGAAAAATTCTACTCCTTTCCTCCCTTGATTTTATAGACATCTCTTTAATCAGCTAATAAGATCTGTGGTGAAACTATGACCATAGATAGTTGCCCGACCAGTTCTCTGTTTACCAAAAAGGTTAAAAAATGATCTAAGAACATTGTTTTGGAAAGGAACCAGTGCTTGCCTCATCTGGAGTGAGAGCAAAAAGAAGAATCCGGAAGTATCAGTTAAATGTAGTGAGTGGGTGTATGTGTGTGTGAGGAAGTGCAGGCCTGGGAGAGGTTTTTTTTTTTAACTTCATGGTTTTTAGAAGTTTTAAAAATATTTATTTACTGTGTTTTGTACTAGTTGCAGCATGTGGGCTTCTCTCCAGTTGTGGTGTGGGGGCTCAGTAGTTGTGGTGCTTGGCCTGCAGAGTGCATGGATTCTGTAGTTTATGGCACACAGGCTTAGTTGTCCCACAGCATGTGGCATTTCTTTTCTCTTCTTTTTTTTTTTTTTAACCACTGGACCACCAGGGAAATCCCAAGGGAGATGTTCTTAATTGATCTTAAGGAACACAAGTGAAGAAAAATTTGCCACGTTTAGTGTCTGTACCAATTAGTGGTAGAAAACTTCTGAGATTGTATGCAAAATATTTTTTAACCAGGTCTATTATCATCTAACTGTTATTCAACCAAATATAGTATTTGGAATATCAGCATGGAGTGTCTTATCTCCCATAACTATCTAGAATACTATTCATTTTCCTTGGAGTCCTCAAATCAAAGTTTTTTGTTTTTTCATTTAACTTCCCACAGTATGTTGCTTATATACCCCTTATAACATTTTGTGAAGGAAGAATGAAGTATTGTATGTAAATTGTAATTCACATACAATGTCACCTTTTAAAGTGTATTGTTGTTTGGTCCTTTAGTCATGTCCGACTCTTTGAGACCTTATGAACTATAGCCTGCCAGGCTTCATTTTCTGTGGAATTTCCCAGGCAAGAATACTGGAGTGGGTTGCCATTTCCTTATCCAGGGGATCTTTGTGACTCAAGGATGGAACTAACATCTTCTGCATTGCAAACAGGTTCTTTACCACTGAGCCATGGGAGACTTTTAAGTGTATAGTTTGCTGCAAATGTATACAGTTATGTAGCTATTATTACAGTCAGAATACAGAATATTTCCATCATTCCCTCAAGTCCCTTTATAGCCAATCACCTCTGTCTACCTCAAGATTCCAGCAATAAGTGATCTTCTTTCAGTCTTCACAGATTAAAAAAAAAATTTTTTTGTTGTTAAGTGTCTTAAGAAGGAAGCATTGCATAGATCCTGTATGACCCTGTATATTAAGAGAATGGATCTGTCTTTATATAATTTTGCCTTGAACATCTTATAAATAGAATCATACAGTTTATAGTATTTTGAGTCTTTTTTGTCTGGCTTCTTTTCATCCATGTCATTTCATGGGTCCAAAATTCAATTTTTATTGTTGTGTAGTAATCTATTTTATGGCTCTACCATAAATGTAGTGTTATTTATCTTCACTAAAAACCTTGTCACCTATAGACATATGGTGGCCATTTACCTTATGCTTGGCATGTCATGGGTGCTGGGGGTAAAAGTACTAATTAAGACATAGTTTTGATGAGATATTTATATAAACAGATGAAGTTAATATAATAAGGCTAGGACAGGATAAAGTATATTCATGAGTATAGAGAAGGGACATTTAGGATAAATTGAGCCTTTCAAGAGAATAAAAATCAACATAGAAAAGAAATATGAAAGAATGCAGAACAAAGAGGAATGAGCATGAAGACAGATAATAGCATACGAAATGCTAAAAACTTAACTAGAATGTTAAGTTTAAAGACTTGGTGGCAAAGGAGGCTAAGAAAATAAGTAGTAGCTGGAACCTGGGAGACTTTAAATGTCATAGAAGGAACTTGTTCTTTATTATGTCATGTGGAGAATGCAATGAATGGCACCCCACTCCAGTACTCTTGTCTGGAAAATCCCATGGATGGAGGAGCCTGGTAGGCTGCAGTCCATGGGGTTGCTAAGAGTTGGACATGACCTCACTTTTACTTTTCACTTTCATGCCTTGGAGGAGGAAATGGCAACTCACTCCAGTGTTCTTGCCTGGAGAATCCCAGGGATGGGGGAGCCTGGTGGGCTGCCGTCTCTGGGGTCGCACAGAGTCGGACATGACTGAAGTGAGTTAGCAGCAGCAGCAGCGGCAGAGGGATTCTATGATGTATTTTAAGATGGAAGAGTTGATCTGATTTGCATTTTAAGCTATATTTAGTGTGGCAAATGGAATATGAAAAACAATTTTAGGTGGTTTTTGCCAGTAATAATCAGGACCTGAATCAGACCAGGAGTCTAAAAGGTAAAGAAATAAGAATCAGAAGGAAATAAGAAAGGAAAAAAAAACTTGGTTACTGAGTGGTTGTAGATGAAAAGGCATAGAGAGATAGAGAGGGTGATTCCCATAATTCCAGAAAGGGTGTTGGGATGAATATTTGTGTAGCTTTGAAGAAGGGAAGTAATTTTAGTTTTGGACATAATGGATTTGAGTTGCCTACAGTGCTTTCAAGAGGAGATTTTTAGTAGGCATTTGTGTTTATGAACATGACTTCACATATGAAATTAAAGCAGAGGTTAAGAATAATTAACATATAATGAAATACATGGAAATGAAACAGTTAAAATTCTTGGAGAGTAGGGACAAAAATCCTACTTATGTCTGTGTTTTTCGCGGCTCACAATACAGAGCCTGAAATGCAGAAGCTGTTCCAAAATATTTATTAAGAAGATGACTTTCCAAATTAAATTCTGTCTTGTCTGCACACTGGAATTCAGGGGATTTAGACCTAAAACTAAGGCATGGAATTGTATGACCTATATAAAGGCAGCTGGATAATATTCTCTATCCATGGCAGATAGAGCTTTGTGCAAAGAGCAAATAATAACCTTATAGTTACTTTCTGTTTCTGGGTTGTTGAGGGAAAGAGAGAAGGCCACCAGGAGATTGGGTTGCACAGATTGCCAACCCACCACTATGTCTACCGTTTAGTTCTACCTTGATTAGGCCTAGACTGGGTAAATGAGTGTTTCATCTTGCATTTTTCCACATAAACAGATGTCCTAACCCACATATAAATTTAGAAAACTGTGTGGTTTTAGAGAAAAGGAGGCTATTTTTCCAGTTAGGAAAAAGGTGGCTGTTTATCATCACTCTTAAAGACAAGTTTATTTTTTAAAATCCAGGTGAAACCAATCCCAGCTCTTCCAAGAAGACTTCTCAGATCTTGCCAGTTGGAACTAATCTCTGCTGCTGCTGCTAAGTCACTTCAGTTGTGTCCGACTCTGTGCAACCCCATAGACTGCAGCCCACCAGGCTCCGCTGTCCCTGGGATTCTCCAGGCAAGAACACTGGAGTGGGTTGCGATTTCTTTCTCCAATGCATGAAAGTGAAAAGTGAAAGTGAAGTAGCTCAGTTGTGTCCAACTCTTAGTGACCTCATGGATTGCAGGCTTTTCCGTCCATGGGATTTTCCAGGCAAGAGTACTGGAGTTGAGTGCTATTGTCTTCTCTGGGAACTAATCTCTACTCACCATTTATTCTTATATTATTTGTTTTGGAAGCTGTGTGATACATTAGAAAGAGCCTGGATTTTAGAGTTAGGTAGTGATGGGTCCTAAGGCTTCCCTGGTAGCTCAGATGGTAAAGCATTCTAATGGTAAAGCCCGCAATGCAGGAAACTAGGGTTCAATCCCTGGGTCAGGAAGATCCACTGGAAAAGAAAATGGCCACCCACTTTAGTATTCTTGCCTGGAAAATTCCATGGACTGAAGGACCCTGGAAGGCTACAGTCCATGGGGTCGCAAAGAATCGGACACGAATGAGCGGCTCCACTTTTTTTTCTTTTAGGTCTTACCTTGGTGTTGATAGTTGCTAACCTTCTCTGGGGTGGCTGCATGAGCGCAGGAGGGCAGAGAGGAGCTACTCCATGTCCAAGGTCAGGAGGGGTGGCTGTGAGGAGATACCCCTCCTCCAAGGTAAGAGAATCCCAAGTAAGACGATAGGTGTTGCGAGAGGCATTAAAAGGCAGACACACAAACCATAATCACAGAAAACAGGTCAATCTAACCACATGGACCATGCCTTATCTAACTCAATGAAACTAAGCCATGCCTGTGGGGCCACCAAAGATGGACGGGTCATGGTGGAGAGGTCTGACAGAATGTGATCCACTGGAGAAGGGGATGGCAAACCACTTCAATATTCTTGCCTTGAGAATTCCATGAACAGTATGAAAAGGCAAAATGATAGGATACTGAAAGAGGAACTCCCCAGGTTGGTAGGTGCCCAATATGCTACTGGAGATCAATGGAGAAATGACTCCAGAAAAATGAAGGGATGGAGCCAAAGCAAAAACAATACCCAGCTTTGTATGTGACTGGTGATAGAAGCAAGGTCCAATGCTGAAAAGAGCAATATTGAATAGGAATCTGGAATGTCAGGTCCATGAATCAAGACAAATTGGAAGTAGTCAAACAGGAGATGGCAAGAGTGAACGTCAACATTCTAGGAATCAGCGAACTAAAATAGACTGGAATGAATTAAACTCAGATGACCATTATATCTACTACTGTGGGCAGGAATCCCTTAGAAGAAATGGAGTAGGCATCATGGTCAACAAAAGAGTCTGAAATACAGTACTTGGATGCAATCTCAAAAACGACAGAATGATCTCTGTTCATTTCCAAGGCAAACCATTCAATATCACAGTAATCCAAGTCTATGCCCCAACCAATAATGCTGAAGAAACTGAAGTTGAACGGTTCTCTGAAGACGTATAAGACCTTTTAGAACGAACACCTAAAAAAGATGTTCTTTTCATTATAGGGGACTGGAATGCAAAAATAGGAAGTCAAGAAAGACCTGGAGTAATGGGCAAATTTGGCCTTGGAATATGGAATGAAGCAGATCAAAGACTAATAGAGTTTTGCCAAGAGAACGCAATGGTCATAGGCAACACCCTCTTCCAACAACACAAGAGAAGACTCTACACATGAACATCACCAGATGGTCAACACCGAAATCAGACTGATTATATTCTTTGCAGCCAAATATGGAGAAGCTCTATACAGTCAGCAAAAACAAGACCAGGAGCTGACTGTGGCTCAGATCATGAACTCCTTATTGCCAAATTCAGACTTAANACACAAGAGAAGACTCTACACATGAACATCACCAGATGGTCAACACCGAAATCAGACTGATTATATTCTTTGCAGCCAAATATGGAGAAGCTCTATACAGTCAGCAAAAACAAGACCAGGAGCTGACTGTGGCTCAGATCATGAACTCCTTATTGCCAAATTCAGACTTAAATTGAAGAAGGTAGGGAAAACCACTAGACCATTCAGATATGACCTAAATCCAATCTCTTATGATTATACAGCGGAAGTGAGAAATTGATTTAAGGGACTAGATCTGATAGCTAGAGTGCCTGATGAACTATGGATGGAGATTCATGAGATTTTACATGAGACAGGGATCAAGATCATCCCCAAGAAAAGAAATGCAAAAAAAGCAAAATGGCTGTCTGGGAAGGCCTTACAAATGGCTGTGAAAAGAAGAGAANAGTCAAGGCTATGGTTTTTCCAGTGGTCATGTATGGATGTGAGAGTTGGACTGTGAAGAAAGCTGAGTGCAGAAGAATTGATGGTTTTGAACTGTAAGTGTTGGAGAAGCCTCTTGAGAGTCCCTTGGACTGCAAGGAGATCCAACCAGTCCATTCTAAAGGAGATTAGGCTTGGTTGTTCTTTGGAAGGAATGATGCTAAAGCTGAAACTCCAGTACTTTGTCACCTCATGCAAAGAGTTGACTCATTAGAAAAGACTCTGATGCTGGGAGGGATTCGGGGCAAGAGGAAAAGGGGACGACAGAGGATGAGATGGCTGGATGGCATCATTGACTTCATGGATGAGTTTGGGTGAACTCCGGGATTTGGTGACGGACGGAGGCTGCGATTCATGGGGTCGCAAAGAGTCGTACATGACTGAGTGACTGAACTGAACTGAACTGAAATTTCTCTGAATCTCACTCTCCTTATCTGTAAATTATCTATAATGATGCATTTTTGGGGGTGGGAGAGAGGCTTGTTAAGTAATCATTTCCTCATTTCCAAATTCCAAACCTTGGAAGATACATATGGACAGATGGAAATGCTAGTTGTACCTTTCTCATTCATTAGTCAGTCAAGCTTCTCCTTCAGCAAGTGGCTGATGAAGATGCTAGTGCAAGTTGTATACTTTTCTTTCCTTTGGAGTAGAGTAGAAGTGGGGAATAAATATTCCCTTATAAAAATACCTAGTTTTAAATTTACCTTCATGATAGAAATAGAGCTCATTGCTTCCTTTAGTGCTCTTTATAGCACCAAGTATAGTACTTTAAGATGTAGGTTATCATTTGATGTTTGTTGAATTAAGTTATAAACAAATCTCATTTGCTTCATTAATATTAGGTATTGAATTTCTCTCCAGAATTTGTATACTTCTTTTACCATATGATCTTTAGACATTGTAGGTCTATACAATTTATTTTTCTCTTTTACTTAAAAATAACTTCTAATTTGAAGTATAAATATACATACAGAAATGTACAAAAATCATATATATTGAGAAATTATGACAAACTGAACACACTTGTGTAGCCATTACCTTGATAAAGCAATAGAACACAACCTGCATGCTAAAATTCCCCTCTGAATCCCCTTCCAGAGATAGCATTAGCTTCATTGCTAACCCTTATATTAATTTTGTCTGTTTTTGAAGTGTATATGTTTGTGGTCTTATCTGTTCAGGTTATGTATATAAGATGTATTTACTACCTTTTGTATAAATGTAACACGTTCACTTTTATTTGCTACGTCATTTTCTATTGTATAAGTGTATTATCATTTATATATTGAATCCATTGTTAATTGACATTTGGATTGTTTCCAATATTCTATTATGGATAAAATTGCAGTGAAGATTCTTGAACACCTTTTGGGTATTTATCTTGAGTACATAAGAGGGAGATTCCTGGGACACACTGTAAGTATATATTTAGCTTTAGTAGATAATGCAAGAGTAATTTTTCAAGCTGGTTGTACCCATTTACATTCCCATTGGGATTGTTTGAGAATTCTATTGCTTCATATTATTATCAACACTGGGTAATCTCAGGCTTCGGAGTATCAGCTACTCTGTTGAGCATGTAGTGGTAGCTCATTGTGGTTTGGGTTTACATTTACATGATGACTAATAACATTAAGGAAATATCATAACTTTTTATGCCATGTCATTCTATCATGATGAAATTCTTATTCATGATTTTCATCTGTTTTATTAAATTAAAATGTTTAATTAAAATTTTATGATTAATTTTTGATCTAATTTAGAGCCTATTTTGTTTACAGTTAGTGCTTTTGGGTGTTCAATTAATAAACTGTTGCCTGTTTTGTCATTAAAATACATATGTCTGTTACCTTCTGGAAGTCTCTCCTCCCTCTTTTACATGTACATCTATCTACGCTACTCCTAGAATTGATTTTCTGTGTATGGGATGAGATAGGGTCTAGGTTCATTTTTTTTTTTTTTATAACAAGTTGAACAGGACTCTTTATTAAAAGGAGGATCTTTTAAATTTCCCCCTTGTTCATTGGTCACCCTTTGTCATAAATCAATAGTCTATATAAAGAGATTTGTTTCTGGACTTACTATTTTATTCCATTGTTTTGTTGATCTATCCTTGATTACCACAATGTTTTAAAGCTGTAGATTTTCGATGTTTTGATGTCTTGTGGCATGTCTTCCCATTTTCCTTCAAGATCTTGGCTGTTCTTAGTCCATGGCATTTCCATGTAAAATTTAGAGTTATCTTGTCAATTTCTGTAACAACAACAAAAAAAATCCATTGGCATATTTGAAAAATTTTGGGATAATTTTATACTTACAAAAAAGTTGCATAGATAATAGAATTCTCATATGCCCCTCATTCATTTTCTCAAAATAACATCTTATATTACTGTGGTACATTTATCAAAACTAAGAAACTGACAGTGATGTATTACTCTCAGCTGAACTCCAGATTTTATTTGGATTTCACTAGGTTTTTCTATTAATGTCCTCTTCCTTTCTAGGATTCAATTCCGTATATCACATTGCATTTAAAAATATATATATTTCTGATGCGGACCATGTTTAAAGTCTTTATTGAATTCATCACAATATTGCTTCTTTTTTTTTTATGTTTTGATATTTTTGGTTGCAAGGCATGTGGGATCTTAGCTCCCCAACCAAGGATTGGACCCACACCTCCTGCAGTGGAAGGTGAAGTCTTAACCACTGGACTACCAGGGAAGTCCCCACGTTTAGTTCCCACATTTAGTTACATTTAGTTACCAAGTCTGTCTAGTCTCCTCAGATATGGGACAGTTTCTCAGCCTTTATTTTTCATCATGATTTTGGTAGTCATAAGGAGTGTTGATTAATTCATCTGTAGAATGTTTCTCATCTCAGGTATTCTATTATTTTTCTTATGATACTTCTGAGGTTTTGGTAAAGAATACAGCAGATGGACTTCCCTGGTGTTATAGTAGATAGAAATCTGCCTGCCAGTGCAGGGAACATGGGTTCAGTCTCTGGTTCAGGAAGATTTCATGTGCCTTGGAGCAACTAAGCCCATGCACCTCAACTATTGAGCTGGTGTACTGCAACTACTGAAGCCCGTGCACCTAGAGCTGGTGCTCTGCAACAAGAAGCCACTGCAATGAGAAGCTCATGCACCACAAGTAGAGAAAGCCTTCTTGTAGCAATGAAAACCTAACACAGCCAAAAATAAATAAATAGCTTAAAAAAGAATACATACACAGCTGAATACACGTCTTATCACATATATCAGGGAATACATGATAATCACATGAAATTATTGGCGATGTCAATGAAAGACCTAAGCCACCCTATTTTGTTAAAAGAGACTCCATTTCTGAGGAAGAGTCTTTGGAAATCTTCTGACCTCACCCCACCACCTGTGAGCTAATCAGATCCCAGATTAGGATCTCCTGACTTTACCTACAGAACTTATGACCAGCCGAGAAATTCGAATTAAGCAATTAAGCCCGGGAAATGGGAACCAATCAGAACCCAACACCTAACCAATTAGACGTCTACTCTATATAAGCAATGAAACCCAGAGTTTGAGGCTCCTCCCTACAGCCACGGTGTCGGTGGGAGCCCCAGCTTGAGCTTGGTAATAAAGATTCTCTTGCTTTTGCATCGGATACCAGCTCCCTGGTGGTCATTGGGAGATTTCGCGACTTGGGCATAGCATCAACCTTCATCATGTAGTTAAAGTACTGTTTGCCAGATTTGCTCAATTTAAAGCTATATTTTTCTTTTCTTACTTCATTCTTTGGAAGTGAGTCATTAAGACTGGCCCACCCTATAGGTGGTGATGAAGGGGTGGTATTAACCTCTATCTAGGGCAAGATGCACTATCTTTACATATTATTTGGAATTCTTCCATAAGAATGTTTCTTTTCTGTTTATTCAATCATTCATTCATTCTTTCATCCAACCATTCATATCACTAGGGACTCATATGTTTATGTTATATTTTCGGTTATAATCCAATATCACTTTATTTATTTTGTTGCTCAAATTGTCCCAGCTTTTGTTGGTTTTGTTCAGTTGCTCAGTCTTGTCTGATTCTTTGTGACCCCATGGACTGCAGCATGCCAGGCTTTCCTGTCCTTCACTGTCTCCTGGAGTTTGTATAAACTCATGCCCATTGAGTCAGTGATGCCATCAAACCACCTCATCCTCTGTCACCTCCTCTTCTCCTGCCCTCAATCTTCCACAGCACCAGGATCTTTTTCCAATGAGTCAGCCCTTCCCATCAGGTGGCCAAAGTATTGGAGCTTCAGCTTCATCATCAGTCTTTCCAATGAATATTCAGGGTTGATTTTCTTGTAGGATTGGCTGGTTTGATCTCCTTGTAGTCTAAGGGATTCTCAAGAGTCTTCTCTAACACCACAGTTCATCTGAATTAAATTCATCCATTCCAGTCCATTTTAGTTCACGGATTCCTAAAATGTCTGTGTTCACTCTTGCCATCTCCTTTTTGACCACTTCCAATTTACCCTGATTCATGGACCTAACATTCCAGGTTTCTATGCAATATTGTTCTTTACAACATCGGACTTTACTTTCACCACCAGACATATCCACAACTGGGCATTGTTTCTGCTTTGGCTCAGCCTCTTCATTCCTTTTGGAATTATTTCTCCACTCTTCTCCAGTAGCATATTGGGCACCTAACGACCTGGGGAATTCATCTCTAAGTGTCATATCTTTTTGCCATTTCATACTGTTCGGTTCTCAAGGCAAGAATGGCTGAAGTGGCTTGACATTCCCTTCTCCAGTGGACCATATTTTTTCGGAACTCTTCACCATGACCCGTCTGTCTTGGGTAGCCCTACATGGCATGGCTCATAGTTTCATTGAGTTAGACAAGGCTGTGATCAATATGCTCAGCTTGGTTAGTTTTCTGTGATTGTGCCCTCTTATGGATGAAGATAAGAGGCTTGTAGAAGCATCCTGATGGGAGGGAATGGCTATGGGGAAAACTGGGTCTTGCTCTGGTGGGCAAGGCCATTCTTAGTAAATAGGGAAATTTTTCAGATTAGTCCCTGTGTCCATTTAATATCTCTATAATTTTGTTTTGAAACATTTCCTTACTTCTTGGCATTATAAGATACTCCAGGCCTATCTTTTATATGCCCCACTGTAGACCTAGGATCAGTGATTTCTCCAATGAGCCCTTGTTTCTTTTATTGGAGAATGACATTTAGAAACCAAGATCTGGGCATTTGGTGTGCTCATAGTTACCATTGCTTCTAGGCCCTCTCAGTGAATAGTACTGTTTATAATATATTTGTATATGTAGACACACATGCATACACACATACATATACATACACAAATATGTGTTGATCCCAAAAATACTTATACATACACAAATATGTGTATGTATGTGTGTGTGTGTATATGTCTATGAATACTAACCCATGCATATACACATTTATAATTGTTCTGCATCTATCCATACATAGGCTAAGTATGAGTTTATACTGATATTTCTGACTTATTAAATTCTAAAAAGCTGAAAATAGATGTTGGCAAGGTTGCAGATCAACAGGAACTCATTAAATGTTGATGATAATAAAAATAGTACAACCACTTTGGAAAACATTTGGCAGTTCTTATAAAGTTAAACCCAGACCCACCATACCACTCAACAATCACACTCTTAGGAATTTACCAAAGTGACTTGAAAATTTATGTCCCAACAAAAGCTGCTGAATGTTTCTAACAACTTTATTCCTAATTGCTAAAAACCGAAAACATCCAACATGTCCTTTAACAAGGGAACAGAAGAATTGTGATACAACCATACTCTGAAATACTATTCAGCTACAGAAATGAATGAGCTATTGATTCACACATTGACAGAAATGAATCTTTAATGCTTTGTATTAAGAGAAAGAAGTTGCACTCAAAAGACCACATAGTGTATGATTTTATTCATGTGGCATTCTGGAAGAGATAAAACTATAGGAAATGAAAACATTAGTGGTTACGAGAACTTAGGAGTAGGGGAATTGTTGACTCCAAAGAGAATTACAGAGGAACTTTATGGTGAAAGAACTATTGGGGAGTGATGGACATGCCTCTAAGCATTTGTTGTCTAATATGTGCAAACCAATTCATGCATTTGAAAAATTGATGTTTTGATTAAAAATTATAAGGCTATATACAAAAGGAACTGTACATAAACACTGTATTCTAGTTGATGAATTTCTTTCTTATGGAGATAGAGTAGTTTATTAGGTAAAGCAAACAATTCTAAAACTGCTTTTAGGTGTATACTTATTAAATAAGTAAATAAATAATAGATGGTAAGTGCCAGGTTTCTCATCTGTGAAGAATTATAGACAAGCTAGAAAGGAAGACTAAAATGAACCTGATAGTACTGGATTAAAGTCAGAAAATCAGTATAAACTTATGTTTAGCTTTATGTACTTGTTCTTATAGTCATATTTATTAGTATGAAGCTTTTAGTAATCTTTTATTAATGTCTATAGGGTATACAGTGATGTCTAAATTTTAATTTTTAATATATTGGCAAGTTGTGATTCCTATCTTTTTTCTTGGATAGTCTTACTAGAGATTAATTAATTTTATTAGACTTTGGAATACACCAACTTTGGCTTTATTGATTCTATTGTATATTTGGTTTATATTCTGTTAATTTGTTTTTTATTGTTTTATTTTTTTAACTTTTTATTTTATTTTGCAATGTAGTTTAAAAACTTTTGTATTGGAGTATAGCAGACTAATACATCATTGTGATAGTTTCAGGTGGACAGTAAAAGGACTCAGCAATACATATACATGTATCCATTCTCCCCCAGACTCCTCTCCTGTCCAGGAAGCAGCATAACATTGAGCAGAGCTCCTTGTGCTGTGCAATAAGACCTTGTTCATTATACATTTTATTTATATAAAAAAAATCTTTTTTACACCTTTGAAAAATTCATTTATATTTTTGGCTACACTTGATTGTTGTTGTTTTGTGTGTTCTCTCTCTAGTTGCAGTGAGTTGGGTGCATGGACTTCTCAGTGTGGTAGTTTTTCCTGTTGCAGAGTGCAGGCTAGAGGGCCTGGCAGGCTTCAATAGTTGCAGAACACCGGCTCAGTGGTTGTGGCACACAGGCTTAGTTGTTCCGCAGCACGTAGAATCTTCCCAGATCAGGGATCAAACCTGTGTCCCCTGCACTGGCAGACAGATTCTTATCCTCTGCACCACCAGGGAAATCCTGGTTATCTGTTTTAAATACAGCAGGCTGTACATGTTGATCCCAAACTCCCTAACTATCTCTTCCCTCCATCCTTTCCCCAAGTTCTGCATCTGCAGATTCAACCAACCATGAATTGTGTAGTACTTACTATCAAAAAAAATCTGCATAAAAATGGACTTGCATAGTTCAAACCCTTGTTGTATAAGAGTCAACTGTGCATTTGTGTGTATACATATATATTTTTCAACAGTTCTGTACTCTAGTATTTATGGTATGTCTCCTAAAGCAGCACAAAGATTACTTTTTAATGCGATGTTTCACTTATATTTAATTGGAGTATTTAGCCTCTATCAAATGATAAGTTACATATAAATTTGTGTTTGTGCATGCTAAATTGCTTTAGTTGTGTCCAACTCTATGCGACCCTATGGACTGTAGCCTGCCAGGATCTTTTGCCATGGGATTCCCCAGGCAAGAATACTGGAGTGGGTTGCCATGCCCTCCCCACCCAGAGATTGAAACCGCATCTCTTATGTCTCCTCTATTGGTAGGTAGATTCTTTACCACTAATGCCACCTGGGAAGCTCGTGTTTATATTTACAATTATGATTTGTTTTCTATTTGTTCCAAGTTTTCTATGCTTGTTTTTAATCCTTTCTTAACTTCTCTTGAATTAAATCTTTTGTATTATTTTATTTCTCCTCTTTGTTGACTGGCTAGTTTTATATATCAGTTCAGTTAGGTCGCTCAGTCATGTCCGATTCTTTGTGACCCCACAAATCGCAGCACGCCCGGCCACCCTGTCCATCACCAACTGCTGGAGTTCACTCAAACACACGTCCATCGAGTTGGTGATGCCATCCAGCCATCTCATCCTCAGTCGTCCCCTTTTCCTCCTGCCCTCAATACCTCCCAGCATCAGAGTCTTTTCTAAAGAATCAGCTCTTCACATGAGGTGGCCAAAGTACTGGAGTTTCAGCTTTAGCATCATTTCTTCCAAAGAACACCCAGGACTGATCTCCTTTAGAATGGACTGGTTGGATCTCCTTGCAGTCCGAGGAACTCTTAAGAGTCTTCTCCAACACCACAATTCAAAAGCATCAATTCTTCGACACTCAGCTTTCTTCACAGTCCAACTCCCATATCCATCCATCACTAGTGGAAAAACGATAGCCTTGACTAAATGGACCTTTGTTGGCAAAGTAATGTCTCTGCTTCTGAATATGCTATCTAAGTTAGTCATAACTTTTCTTCCAAGGAGTAAGCATCTTTAAATTTCATGGCTGCAGTCACCATCTGCAGTGATCTTGGAGCCCCCAAAAATAAAGCCTGACACTCTTTCCCCATCTATTTGCCATGAAGTGATGGGACCAGATGCCATGATCTTCATTTTCTGAATGTTGAGCTTTAAGCCAACTTTTTCACTCTCCACTTTCACTTTCATCAAGAGGCTTTTTAGTTCCTCTTCATTTTCTGCCATAAGGGTGGTGTCATATCTGCATATCTGAGGTTATTGATATTTCTCCCAGCAATCTTGACTCCAGCTTGTGCTTCTTCCAGCCCAGTGTTTCTCATGATGTACTCTGCATACAAGTTAAATAAGCAGGGTGACAATATACAGCCTTGACGTACTCCTTTTCCTATTTTCCTATTTTGCTTTTTGTCTGATAATTTCTCTAGAGATTTCAGCATAGTCTTGAGTCATTAATGTCTAATATAAATTAGTACTTTTATAATTTCCCAGGTAATGAAAGGGTCTTAGAACACTTTAATTCCACTTTTCCCCTCACATCTTATACTATTATTGTCATATATTTNTCCTATTTTGCTTTTTGTCTGATAATTTCTCTAGAGATTTCAGCATAGTCTTGAGTCATTAATGTCTAATATAAATTAGTACTTTTATAATTTCCCAGGTAATGAAAGGGTCTTAGAACACTTTAATTCCACTTTTCCCCTCACATCTTATACTATTATTGTCATATATTTTTATTCCATAGATTTTAAAGCACACAGACATTATTGTCATTTGGTACAGTCAATATTAGTTTAGATGTATCTATATTTCTACCCTTTATATTGTTCTTTATTCCTTCCTGCATTTCCACACTGTTATCTTGTTCCTTCTTCCTGAAGTACTGCTTTAATGATTCTTTTAATATGGATCTAATTTTATTTTCCTGAGAATGTCTTTTTTGCTTTTGCTTTGATAAATACTATTGTTAGAAACAGATTCTAGATTGGCATTTATTAATTAGTTATTTTCTTTCAGCACTTGTAATATTCATATTGTTATCTGGATTCTATTGTTCCTGCTGACTAGTCAGCTCTGTCTTTTTAAATTGTTTAATTGAAGCATAGCTGATTTATAATGTGTTAATTTCTGTAGTGCAACAAAGTGATTCAGTTGTCCATATATATTCTTTTTCATATTCTTATCCACTCTGGTATATCACGGGATATTGAATATACTTCCCTGGGCTATACAGTAGAACCTTGTTATTTATCTATTCTATATAAATAGTTTAGTCTGTCCTCAGTCTTATTTTTTAAAGGAAATATTTCCCTTTTCCACCAACTTGTTACTTTAGAATTCTTTTGTCTTTGGTTTTCAGTAGTTTACTATTATTCTTAGGTATGTGCATTCTCATGCTCTGTCCCCAAGTCATGTTCAACTCAGTGTGACCCCATGGGTTATAGAGCCCACCAGGCCCCTCTGTCCATGAGATTTCTCAGGCAAGAAGATTGGAGTGGGGTGCCATTTCCTCCTCTACATTCTTAGGTATCAGTTCAGTTCAGTTCAGTCGCTCAGTCATGTCTGACTCTTTGCGACCCCATGAATTGCAGCACGCNTCATGGCTGCAGCCACCATCTGGAGTGATTTTGGAGCCCCCCAAAATAAAGTCTGACACTGTTTCCACTGTTTCCCCATCTATTTCCCATGAAGTGATGGGACCAGATGCCATGATCTTCGTTTTCTGAATGTTGAGCTTTAAGCCAACCTTTTCACTGTCCTCTTTCATTTTCATCGAGAGGCTTTTTAGTTCCTCTTCACTTTCTGCCATAAGGTATAGTTTTCCTCAAACTTGTTCTGATTAGGACTTGTAAGCACTTTGCAGTTTTGTGGCTTGATAACTTCTTTCAGTGTAGCAAAACTTAAGTCTGTTACTTTTTCAAAATTACTTTTGAACTAAATTCTCCTTCTTCTCCCTTTGGGATCCCAAACATTATCTTGGGATATCATATGTCCTTTTTTTAGTATGCACCTGTCTGAATATTTTCTTTTAACCTTTAGTTAATAGTTTCACTTAATAGTTTCACTATTAATATCTTTGTGTCTATTTCTGTTGTTAACTTATATATTACAGTTTTAATTTTAGCTAATGTATTCCTCAGTTTTAGAATTTTTATATGATTTATTAATAAACTTCTCCATATCTTCATCTAACTTATTCAGCATATTGTCAATAATAGGAGATATATTAAAATACTTATTTGATAACTTCATATCTTCTCTTTTATGAGTCTGTTTCTGTTTTATTTATCTTTGGTTTTGGTTATGTAGTCTTATTTCTGATGTGCCTTTTAATGTTTAATTGACTGTAGAACATCAGATATGAACAATTGTGGAGATAAATTGAGGCTTTGGATGGTGCTTTCTGCATCACTGGAGAATTTAGTTTTGCATCTGTCAGGCAGTGAGGGTCAATAACCTTAATCCAATCAAAGACTGAGTTAATTCAAGTCTGGGATTCACTCTTTGCAAGCACTGATTTAATTTTGGTTTCTCTCTATTCTTAAGGTAAAAGGCTTCTGTGTCTGCATAGCTTAATATGGCCTTTTCCTTTTGAACTCCAACTTTTATGCCTCAGTCATAAAACTATAAGGAATTTGCTCAGATTTTTTAGCCTCATTTGTTGCCACTTAAAAGAAGAAGGTTTATTTATTTTATTTGTGGCTGTGCTAGGTCTTTGTTGATGTTCACTGGCTTCTCCTGTGGCAGAGCACAGGCTCTAGGCATGTGGCTTCAGTAGTTGTGGCTCACTTACTAGTTGCAGCTGCCTGGCTCTAGAGTGCAGGCTCAGTAGTTGTGGTGCATGGGGTTAGTTGTTCTGTGGCATATGGGATTGGGATAGAACTGGTGTCCCAGCATTGCAAAGTGGATTCTTAACCACTGAAACCATCAGAGAAGCCCCAAGTTGCCACTTTTTGCTCAGCTTCCTGATGTCAAAGTCATCACCAGGAACCCCCCCAAAAATGGTTTAAGGGCAAAAGCAGTACCAAATGTTGTTGTTGCCCCCCTAAGTATCTCTTCTTTTTGGAATCTTGACCCCTTGGTCCTCATGGTTCTGGAAACTTCTCATGTCTTCAAAGAAACAATATCTGTATATATGTATATATACATAGTTTGGCTTTTCCTGCTTTTCGGCATGAGTGGTCTGCAACACACTTGTCCATTAATATGGAAAGAAATTATTATCTATATGATTCTTATACATCATGTGTATCTGTAAGATGGGTATAGTAATGCTGAAGATTATTGTGAGAATCAAATTAGATCATCATGGGAAAGCACTGAGCAAACTGAAAAGCTCTATGCAAATATCAAGTATTATTATCCTAGTATAGAACATGATCTCTTTGAAACCTTCAGCAGTATGGCAGAGAAGAATTAATAATTTCTTATTTGTTATTTTTTTAAATATGGATTTTCTTAATGGACTTGGGTCAATCTAGTAAAGGTACTACTCAATGTAGAAGTTGGATGGTATAGAGGTAGGGGTCCCTATGCCTGGTAAAACTGAGCTATATATTCCCCCATGGAAACCCAAAGGTAGAGGTCATGCCTCAAGAGGATCTTAGTCCCACATATCAAATCCCAGCAGTGAGAATGAGCAGCAGGTCACTAGCATGTGTAATAAAGTCAGAAGCTGCGGCAATCAAGGATAGAGAGGAAGGAAGTGGACAGGTGACACAGATAATGAGCAGTGAGAGGTACTAGAGTGAATCTGGTACATTTCATCAGATGTGGTTATGAGACTAGACAAAACTTTATGGGATCTGTAATTTATAATCTGTTGTAATTTTATGAGCTTTTAATTTTGCATCTCCTCAAGGTATCCACTAGAAATATTTATTTTATGCTATTTTCTTATACCCAAGTTAGAGATTGGGGTGTATGACAGCAATATTATACCCTATTGAAATGCATTGAATATTATTATGCATGTCTCTGAATATTGGTGGTGTGCTGTAGTAGAGATGTGGGTATGCAAAGGAGGATGTGTGAAAATGAACAGAGAGTCAATATGCCAGCTTGAAATGGTCTATCAGTTTAATTAAAAAAAATCAACATGATGTACTTTCTGCTTAATGTTGAAAATGTGTTGTTTTCATTATGATAGTTACCATTATTATTGGTTTGTTGTTTTTAAATCCATAGAATCTGCTAATGGTGGTGGTTGTCGTTGTTGTTCAGTCGTTGAGTTGTGTCCAAATCTTTGCGACCCCATGAACTGCAGCACGTCAGGATTCCCTATCCTTCACTCTCTCCCGGATTTTGCTCAAACTCATGTCCATTGAGTCAGTGATACTATCCTGCCATCTCATTTTATGTTGCCCCCTTCTCCTCTTTCGCTCAATCTTTCCCAGCATCAGAGATTTTTCCAATCAGTTGACTCTGTGCATCCAGTGGCCAAAATATTCAGCTTCAGCATCAGTCCTTCCAAGGAATATTCAGGGTTTATTTTCTTTAGGATTGACTGGTTTGATCTTGTTGTCCAAGGAGCTCTCAAGAATCTTCTCCAGTACCACAATTCAAAGGCATCAATTCTTCCATACTCAGCTTTCTTTATGGTCCAACTCTCACAACCATACATGACTACTGGAAAAACCATAGCTTTGACTAGATGGAACTTTGTCAGCAAAGTGATGGCTCTGCTTTTTAATATGCTGTCAAGTTTTGTCACAGCTTTTCTTCCAAAAAGCAAGCATCTTTTTAATTTTGTGGCTGCAGTCACCATCCAAAGTGATTTTGGAGCCCAAGAAAATAAAATTTGACAGTTTTCACTTTTTTCCCATCTATTTGTCATCAAGTGATGGGACTGGATGCCATGATCTTAGTTTTTTGAATGTTGGGTTTTAATTTTCCTCTTCTACCTTCATCAAGAGGCTCTTTTGTTCCTCTGCACTTTCTGCAACTAAAGTGGTATCATCTACATATCTGAGGTGGTTGATATTTCTCCCAGCAATCTTGATTCCAGCTTGTGAGTCATCCAGCCCAGCATTTCGTATGATGTCCTCTGCATATAAGTTAAATAAGCAGGGTGACAACATACAGCCTTGACGTACTGTTTTCCCAATTTCCAACCAGTCTGTTGTTCCATGTCTAGTTCTAACTATTGCTTCTGGTCCTGCACACAGGTTTCTCAGGAGACAGGTAAAATGGTCTGGTATTCTCATCTCTTTAGGAATATTCCACAGTTGTTGTGATCCACACCGTCAAAGACTTTGGCATAGTCATTGAATCAGAAGTAGATTTTTTTTTTTTTTTTTGAATTCTCTTGCTTTTTCTGTGATCTTACTGATTTTGATGGTAGTGGAATGCTATTTTGAATAGAAATCCAAGATGGATGCTACCAATATATCTCTTCCTCTCGGACCTTCTTGTCAAGGATTTCAGTGAGGAATGGCACTGGCCTCTAGCTCACTCACTCTGCCATTTCTTTCTCTCCTGTCTTGCTCAGGGATTTCACTGTTGGCAACCCTCCACTTACTCTTCTTCCCTTCTTCCCTATTCCTTACTAGTCCTAACTCCTCTCTGAGCTCAAGCTTTTCATTAGAAATTTTCAAAGACAGAAGGTTGGGAATTAGCATTCCTTTCATGCCAAGCGCTGTATCTCATTCTGACGTAAAAAGACATTTCCAAATAAATCTTACCTATTTTTAGAAGCAGATCTTATAAATAGCTACAAAGAACATGGTGTATTAGTCTAGATTGAGTTAATATATGTTCTTAAGTAAAGAGTTGTATGAAAGGTTCAAGTTAGTTATTCAGAGTTATAAAGGCCACCTCAAATGATGAATAAGAGAACTGTCAACATAATATAAAAAGCAAATGGTGATTTAGAGTAAGTATGGGAGGTAGATACCAGTGTAAATGTGTTGTTTTTTATAAAAGAGAAAAAAATAGATGGAGTTTTGTAAACCAAGGAGTAGAGATTAAAGCATTTTATCTAATGTAGTCATGGAAGCTCCCTAGAAGAACTAAGGTTAGAAACCACTGAGTGGTTTTCTTAGAGAAGAGGGTCTGGGAGTGCCAAGAGGAGAGAGACTTTTTCTTTTAACTGGTACAATTCTGTACTCTGATTTTTAAATTTATTGTGTAAAGTCTTTCTTTTATTCTGAAAACAGTTTAAAATAAGTGGATATAGACAAATGCACGTAGCATAAAGATATCAATTATAATGACAGGAATGAATATTTAAGAAATTAAAAGTACTAAAGATGTGAAAGTGAATACATTTCTAATTTATTCAGTTAAAGAGGAAATCAAAACTAAATGTATAGTACTCTTCAGAAGTGACAAACATATCTTTGCATAGAGCAGCTGTGCTGTGCTGTTACTGGTTACATTACTGCATAAATAGCTATTCACTTGTTAATGGGCCTTTGAATTGTTTATTAGTTTGGGGCTATTGCAAACATCTTTTTTATTTACTTATGTAAATGTCCTAACCTACATAGAATATGATTTTCATTCTACTTCAAGGACTTCAACATTTCTTATGATGGGGGTTTATACATGTGCTAAGTTGCTTCAGTTGTGTCCAATTCTTTACAACCCTATGAACCATAGCCCACCAGTTTCCTCTGTCCACAGGATTCTCTAGGGAAGAATGCTGGAGTGGATTGCCATGCCCTCCCCAGGGGATCTTCCTGACCCAGGGATTGAACATGGTTCTCTTATATCTCTCCTGCATTGGCAGGTGGGTTCTTTACTAGTACTGCCAACTGGGAAGCCCCATGATAGGGGTTTGCTGCTGCAACTGCTGCTAAGTTGCTTCAGTTGTGTCCGACATTGTGCGACCCCATAGACAGCAGCCCACCAGGCTCCTTTGTCCATGGGATTTCCCAGGCAAGAACACTGGAGTGGGCTGCCATTTCCTTCTCCGATGCATGAAAGTAAAAATGAAAGTGAAGTCACTCAGTCGTATCTGACTCTTAGCGACCCTATGGACTGCAGCCTACCAGGCTCTTCCGTCCATGGGATTTTCCAGGCAAGAGTACTGGAGTGGGGTGCCATTGCCTTCTCCTGATAGGGGTTTGCTGCTGCTGCTAAGTTGCTTCAGTCGTGTCCGACACTGTGCGACCCCATAGACGGAAGCCCACCAAGCTCCCCCGTCTCTGGGATTCTCAAGTCAAGAATACTGGAGTGGGTTGCCATTTCCTTCTCCAATGTATGAAAGTGAAAAGTGAAAGTGAAGTTGCTCAGTCATGTCCAACTCTTAGCGACCCCATGGACTGCAGCCCACCAGGCTCCTCCATCCATTGGATTTTCCAGGGAAGAGTACTGGAGTGGGGTGCCATTGCCGTCTCCGTGATAGGGGTTTACTAGTCATCAAACCCATTTTTCAAGCTTTTGGATGTCTGACAGAGACATTATTTAATCTTCCTATTTGAAAGATGTTTTCACAAGATACACAATGCTAGGTTGGCAGTTGCTTGCTCTTAATTCTTTCAAGGTATTTATCAATTGTTTCCTTCTTTGCATTTTTGCCAATGAAAAATCTTCTGGACTCCTTATCTAGGTCCCTGTATGTATAATATGTCCTTTTTTGACCACTTTTAAGGTATTCTATTTATCACAGTTCTGGGTTAATTATGATGTACATTGGTGTAGTTTTGTATTCCTTTTGTATTTTTGTATTCCTACAACTTTTGTATTCCTACAAATATTCTTGAACTTTGTTCAAGAAATCAGATAATTTCTATTACTGTATGTTCATGTTCACTAATGTTTTCTTCTTCAGTGTCAGGCTTGTTATTCATTACATCCAGTGTATTATTCACATCAAACATAGTTGTTTCAATCTTTAGAAGTTAGAATTGTGTCTTGTATATCTTCTATGTCTTGACTTAACTTTTAAATGTGTGGAATAGAGTTATATTTGTTGCTATGTGTCTATGCTAAAGCCTTTGATTATGTGGATCACAACAAACTGTGGAAAGTTCTTAAATAAATGGGAGTATCAGACCACTTTACCTGCCTCCTGAGAAATCTATATGCAGGTCGAGAAGCAACAGTTAGAACAGGACATGGGACAACAGACTGGTTCCAAATTGGGAAAGGAGTACATCAACACTGTATATTTGTCACCCTGCTTATTTAATTTCTATGCAGAGTACGTCATGTGAAATGCCAGACTGGATGAAGCACAAGCTGAAATCAAGATTGACAAGAGAGATATCAATAATCTCAGATATGCAGATAACACCACCTTTATGGCAGAAAGCGAAGAAGAACTAAAGAGCCTTTTGATGAAAGTGAAAGAAGAGAGTGAAAAAGCTGGCTTAAAACTCAACATTCAGAAAACTAAGATCATGACATCTGGTCCCATCACTTTATGGCAAATAGATGGGGAAAAATGGAAACGGTGACAGACTTTACTTTCTTGGGTTCCAAAATCACTGCAGATGATAACTACAGCCTTGAAATGAAAAGATGCTCCTTGGAAGAAAGACTATAACAAACCTAGACAGAATATTAAAGAGCAGAGACATTACTCTGCCGACAAAGGCCCTTATAGTCAAACCTATGGTTTTTCCAGTAGTCATGTATGGATATTGAGAGACCATAAAGAAAGCTGAGATCTGACAAATTGATGCTCTTCTACTGTGGTGTTGGAGAAGACTCTTGAGAGTCCCTTGGACTGCAAGGAGATCAAACCAGTCAATCCTAAAGGAAATCAACCCTGAATATTCACTGGAGGGACTGATGCTGAAGCTGAAGCTCCAATACTTTGGCCACCTGATGCGAAGAACTGACTCACTGGAAAAGACCCTGATGCTGGGAAAGATTGAAGTCATGAAAAGAAGGGGATGATAGAGGATGAGATGATTAGATGGCATCACCACTTGATGGACATGAGTTTGAGCAAGCTTCTGGAGCTGGTGATGGGCAGGAAAGCCTGGTGTGCTGCAGTCCATGGGGTTGCAAAGAGTCAGACATGACTGAGCATTGAACTGAATTGTTATTGTTCTTGTCTGCTAACTCTATATTTAGGTCAGGTATTGTTCATATCAATTCTTCTCTTCATCATGGGTTACATTTTCCTGCTTTTTCCCATGCCTGATCATTTTTGATTGGTTGCCAGATATTGTGGAATTTAGATCCTTGAAGGCTGGATATTCTTGTAACCCTTTAGGGGTCTTTTAAGTATCTCTTCTATATTTTGACTTAATTTTTTGAACATAACTTTTAAAATGTTTTCATGTACCCTTTCTAACATCTGTATCAGTTCCCAGTGAGTTTTCTGATGTTTTTTTTTTCCCTCCTTAGGAGTCATACTTTCCCATATTATGAGTCACATTTTTCTGCTGTGTTGCATGCCAGGGGATGTTTTATTGGATGCCAAACATTATATGTTTTACCTTTGCGTACTAGATACTTTTATAGACCTATCGTCTTGGGCTTTGATCTGGGGTGTTATTAGGTGACTTATAATCAGTTAGTCTTCATGGGTTTTGTATTTGAGAGTTGTTAGGTATGACCAGGGCACTGTTTAATCTAGGGCTAGATATTTCTCACAGTTGATGCAAGTCCCTACTGAATACTCAATCACTGGCACAAATAAGGATTTTCTGTCTGACTAATGGAAACAGGCACTTTTTCTTGCCCTGGGTGATGCTGGATAGTGTTTCCTCTAATCCTTTGTGTAGTACTTTCCCTGGCTTCAAGTTTTTTTCTTTCCCATGAATTTGCCCTGATTAGTATGTTACTGATGAACTATGGAATGAGGTTCGTGACACTGTACATGAGACAGGGATCAAGACTATCCCCATGGAAAAAAAATGCAAAAAGGCAAAATGGCTATCTGAGGAGGCCTTACAAATAGCTGTGAAAAGAAGAGAAGCAAAGGAGAAAAGGAAAGATATAAGCATCTGAATGCAGAGTTCCAAAGAATAGCAAGGAGAGATAAGAAAGCCTTCTTCAGTGATTAATGCAAAGAAATAGAGGAAAAGAACAGAATGGGAAAGACTAGAGATCTCTTCAAGTAAATTAGAGATACCAAGGGAACATTTCATGCAAAGATGGGCTCGATAAAGGACAGAAANGATGCTAAAGCTGAAGCTCCAGTACTTTGGCCACCTAATGCAAAGAGTTGACTCATTGGAAAAGACTCTGATGCTGGGAGGGATTGGGAGCAGGAGGAGAAGGGGACAACAGAGGATGAGATGGCTGGATGGCATTGCTGACTCGATGGGCGTGAGTCTGAGTAAACTCCGGGAGTTGGTGTTGGACAGGGAGGCCTGGTGAGCTGTGATTCATGGGGTCACAAAGAGTCGGACACGACTGAGTGACTGAACTGACTGACTGAGTATGTTACTGACTCAAGGTGACCTCTGGAGATCTCTGGAGTTCCTTCTTGTACTACTCTCTTCTTGCCAGGACTCTCTTCACCCTTGTCTCTGTAGACTGTTTGTTTTCTCAACTCAGATAGTCCACCAGCCTCTGCCTAGTGTTATGCATTTTTCTGTTCCACTTCTTGAAATCTTTCTCAGGGAAGTAAATTGGTGCAATCACAGTGCTCACCTCTTTTGTTTTCAATCTCTGCCCCAATGTCCAGTGTCTTGACAACTGCAGTTTCAGTTTTTTTTTGTTTTTTTTTTTGATTATTTTAGGCAAGAGGGTACATCTAGTTCTTTTTAATTAATTTTGGTCAGAAGTGGAAGGTAATAAATTCATTTTAATGTGTTAATTTTAAAAAATATTTCAAGAAAGATGTCTTGAAATAATAAGGTAGCAAAAGAAGTATGTGGTCTTGCAACTGGATACTAAATTATTCTAGACTGGTCTACTGTAAGTTATTTACTTTTATGAACATAGAGACTTCATATAATTTTCAAGCTTTTTCCAAAATGATCTGTAACAACTGTAATTGTTAAAGTTTGAGCAATACACCTGTGTATTATTTGAGTATACTAAATGTAAAAACATGTGACAACTTACATAGGAATCAAAATATCTATATTGAAAAATGAAACCTGATTATGTTTCAGGCATCTTATTTAAAGCATCAATCTCTTTTAGATGTATTTCTTTTATAATTTCCTTTAACACATTGTCTTTGATTTATAAAATATGCTGATAACACTAGAAATGAAACACATTTATTAATTTGACATCATTTTAGGGTATTTCAGGACATTTTTAATATATATGAAGTGAAAAATAGTATGAGGCATGCCCTATAGCTTGTTAAGTGTATATACTATGAACTGAGTTTTGATCTTTAATGATGGGCTATTGGAATTTGGGGCTTTCCTGGTGGCTCAGTTGGTAAAAAATGTGCCTGCACTGTGGGAATCTGGGTTCAGTCACTGGGTTGGGAAGATCCCTTGGAGAAGGGAAGGGCTACCCATTTCAATATTCTGGCCTGGAGAATCCCCATGGACTGTATAGTCCATGGGGTCACAAAGAGTTGGACATGACTGAGTGACTTTCCCTTTTATTTGCATTTAGTTGCAAAATTTACTTTTTTTTTGTTTCATATATTTTGTGCAAAATGTGTGGATAAGCTTGTGATAAATAAGATATCAATTAAAGTGATAAATAATACATCAAGAATTATAAAATAATTTCAGTTTGAAATCAGTTTGGCTTGAAACATTTCTGAGTTAGTACATGTAAAGTGTTTAGAACAGGTTCTGAAATGTAATGAGTTCAATAGAGGGTAAAAAATGATTTCCTCCTGCTTGATTATTTTTTGAGATGTGTATGTTGAAGTGTACCTACAATAATGAAGTAATGATACTGCTTCTGTAAGTTACTGGATCCTTGCATTTATTTACCACCAATCAGTGTTTGACTTCACATGAGACCAGGGTAAGCCACATGTCAGTGTGGAGGCTTTTTGTCTTTTTCACTCCTTGTTGATAGTTTTTCATTTAAATTCCTGTTCTTGTGGTAGAGCTTTCACTCCTATCTGATTCTGAGTGAGGAAGAATAGTAAGATAAGTTGCTGTTAGCAAAGAGGGAAGTAGAGAATAGATATGTAAGGAAGGAAGGACATTTCTACAGAGGAGCCAGGTGAGCAGTATAGAACCGAGACTCATTTCTTGTAATATTAACTTTGCCAGAGATTTCTCAGGGAAAATGCTTTACCTGGAAATACAGTTAGGAGACAGAGAACCCATGGAATTTTAAAGTTGAAACAAACCTTGAAGTCTGCCAGATAAAAGTAATTTAAACATGTGAGAGTAGTGCTTACATGAATTGTAGTGGAACAATTAGTATAAGAAGCTAGCAATCCAAGAACAGCCTCACTTGTTGAGCCCATACTATATGAAAGTTTATTTGCTATATGTATAAGTTATAATTATAGTATTTTTTTCAATTTTTAAAAGTTTAGGTATAGTTGATTTACAACGCTGTGTTAGTTTCACGTGTACAGCACAGGGATTCAGTCAGATCTCATCATTGTGGTGCTAGTCCTGTCTAACTCTCTGCCATCCCATGGACTTTAGCCCACCAGGTTCCTCTGTCCATGGAATTCTCCAGGCAGGAATACTGGAGTGGGTTGCCATTTCTTCTTCCAGGGGATCTTCCCAACCCAGGGGTTGAACCCACCTATGAAAAAATGCTCAACATCACTAATTATTGAAATACAAATCAAAACTACAATGAAGTATTATCTCATTCTGCTCAGAATGACCATCATTTAAAAAAATCTACAAAATAGTAAATGCTGGAGAGGGTGTGGAGAAAAAGGAACCTTCTTACACTGTGGTGGGAATATAAACTGGTGAAGCTACTATGAAGAACAATATGGAGGTTGCTTCAAAAGCTAAAAATAGTTACCATTTGATATTACAATCCCACTCCTGGGCATGTTCCAGATAAGGCTCTAATTTGAAAAGATACATGCACCTCAGTTTTCATAGCAGCGCTATTTTACAAGACATGGATGCAACCTAAGTGTCCATTGACAGATAATGGATAAAGAAGATGTGGAGTATGTATACATATATACATATACATATATACACAATTGAATATTATTCAACAATAAAAAGGAATGAACTATTAATAACACCATTTTACAGCAATGTGGATGGACCTAAAGATTGTCAAGCAGAGTGAAGTAAACCAGACAGAGAAAGACAATTATCACCTGTAGGAAAGTAAAAGAGGAGAGTGAAAAAGTTAGATTAAAGCTCAACATTCAGAAAATGAAGATCATGACATCTGGTCCCATCACTTCATGGCAAATAGATGGGGAAACAGTGGAAACAGTGTCAGACTTTATTTTTTTGGAGCTCCAAAATCACTGCAGATGGTGATTGCAGCCATGAAATTAAAAGACGCTTACTCCTTGGAAGGAAAGTTATGACCAACCTAGATAGCATATTCAAAAGCAGAGACATTACTTTGTTAACAGAGGTCCATCTAGTCAACGCTATGGTTTTTCCAGTAGTCATGTATGGATGTGAGAGTTGGACTGTGAAGAAGGCTGAGCACTGAAGAACTGATGCTTTTGAACTGTGGTGTTNGGAATCTGGGTTCAGTCACTGGGTTGGGAAGATCCCTTGGAGAAGGGAAGGGCTACCCATTTCAATATTCTGGCCTGGAGAATCCCCATGGACTGTATAGTCCATGGGGTCACAAAGAGTTGGACATGACTGAGTGACTTTCCCTTTTATTTGCATTTAGTTGCAAAATTTACTTTTTTTTTGTTTCATATATTTTGTGCAAAATGTGTGGATAAGCTTGTGATAAATAAGATATCAATTAAAGTGATAAATAATACATCAAGAATTATAAAATAATTTCAGTTTGAAATCAGTTTGGCTTGAAACATTTCTGAGTTAGTACATGTAAAGTGTTTAGAACAGGTTCTGAAATGTAATGAGTTCAATAGAGGGTAAAAAATGATTTCCTCCTGCTTGATTATTTTTTGAGATGTGTATGTTGAAGTGTACCTACAATAATGAAGTAATGATACTGCTTCTGTAAGTTACTGGATCCTTGCATTTATTTACCACCAATCAGTGTTTGACTTCACATGAGACCAGGGTAAGCCACATGTCAGTGTGGAGGCTTTTTGTCTTTTTCACTCCTTGTTGATAGTTTTTCATTTAAATTCCTGTTCTTGTGGTAGAGCTTTCACTCCTATCTGATTCTGAGTGAGGAAGAATAGTAAGATAAGTTGCTGTTAGCAAAGAGGGAAGTAGAGAATAGATATGTAAGGAAGGAAGGACATTTCTACAGAGGAGCCAGGTGAGCAGTATAGAACCGAGACTCATTTCTTGTAATATTAACTTTGCCAGAGATTTCTCAGGGAAAATGCTTTACCTGGAAATACAGTTAGGAGACAGAGAACCCATGGAATTTTAAAGTTGAAACAAACCTTGAAGTCTGCCAGATAAAAGTAATTTAAACATGTGAGAGTAGTGCTTACATGAATTGTAGTGGAACAATTAGTATAAGAAGCTAGCAATCCAAGAACAGCCTCACTTGTTGAGCCCATACTATATGAAAGTTTATTTGCTATATGTATAAGTTATAATTATAGTATTTTTTTCAATTTTTAAAAGTTTAGGTATAGTTGATTTACAACGCTGTGTTAGTTTCACGTGTACAGCACAGGGATTCAGTCAGATCTCATCATTGTGGTGCTAGTCCTGTCTAACTCTCTGCCATCCCATGGACTTTAGCCCACCAGGTTCCTCTGTCCATGGAATTCTCCAGGCAGGAATACTGGAGTGGGTTGCCATTTCTTCTTCCAGGGGATCTTCCCAACCCAGGGGTTGAACCCACCTATGAAAAAATGCTCAACATCACTAATTATTGAAATACAAATCAAAACTACAATGAAGTATTATCTCATTCTGCTCAGAATGACCATCATTTAAAAAAATCTACAAAATAGTAAATGCTGGAGAGGGTGTGGAGAAAAAGGAACCTTCTTACACTGTGGTGGGAATATAAACTGGTGAAGCTACTATGAAGAACAATATGGAGGTTGCTTCAAAAGCTAAAAATAGTTACCATTTGATATTACAATCCCACTCCTGGGCATGTTCCAGATAAGGCTCTAATTTGAAAAGATACATGCACCTCAGTTTTCATAGCAGCGCTATTTTACAAGACATGGATGCAACCTAAGTGTCCATTGACAGATAATGGATAAAGAAGATGTGGAGTATGTATACATATATACATATACATATATACACAATTGAATATTATTCAACAATAAAAAGGAATGAACTATTAATAACACCATTTTACAGCAATGTGGATGGACCTAAAGATTGTCAAGCAGAGTGAAGTAAACCAGACAGAGAAAGACAATTATCACCTGTAGGAAAGTAAAAGAGGAGAGTGAAAAAGTTAGATTAAAGCTCAACATTCAGAAAATGAAGATCATGACATCTGGTCCCATCACTTCATGGCAAATAGATGGGGAAACAGTGGAAACAGTGTCAGACTTTATTTTTTTGGAGCTCCAAAATCACTGCAGATGGTGATTGCAGCCATGAAATTAAAAGACGCTTACTCCTTGGAAGGAAAGTTATGACCAACCTGGATAGCATATTCAAAAGCAGAGACATTACTTTGTTAACAGAGGTCCATCTAGTCAACGCTATGGTTTTTCCAGTAGTCATGTATGGATGTGAGAGTTGGACTGTGAAGAAGGCTGAGCACTGAAGAACTGATGCTTTTGAACTGTGGTGTTAGAGAAGACTCTTGAGAGTCCCTTGGAGTGCAAGGAGATCCAACCAGTCCATTCTGAAGGAGATCAACCCTGGGTGTTCTTTGGGAAGAACGATGCTCAAGCTGAAACTCCAATACTTTGGCCACCTCATGCGAAGAGTTGACTCATTGGAAAAGACTCTGATGCTGGGAGGGATTGGGGGCAGGAGGAGAAGGGGACGACCGAGGATGAGATGGCTGGATGGCATCACCAACTTGATGGACGTGAGTCTGAGTGAACTCTAGGAGTTGGTGATGGACAGGGAGGCCTGGCGTGCTGCAATTTATGGGGTCTCAAAGAGTCGGACACGACTGAGCAACTGAACTGAACTGAACTGATCATTTATGTGTGGAACTTTAAAAAGAGATGCAAATGAACTTATTTACAAAACATAAATATACCCACAGATATAGAAAACAAGCTTATGGTTACCAAAGGGAGATGGGGAGATGGCTAGATTAGCAGGTTGGGTTTAACATGTCCACATTACTATATATAAAATAGATAACCAACAAAGAACCACTGTAGAGCAAACTAGATTCTTTTTTCAAATTAATTCTTTTTTTGGTAAAGTAGATCCTGTACAATAGGTAACATAGTCATTATTGACATGAATAATGTTCTATTTCTTTTCAGATACAGCATATCAGTGTTTTCCAAAAATTGTGTTTTCCGTGATCAACAGCATTGTCAAAAAGGAATCCTTGAAAAGTTATAACCTTAATGCAATTTTTGGACAGTTGTGGGGCTACAGTCTTCTTTATACTGAACTTAGTTATCTCTCTGCTACATTCATCCATTGTAGTTCAGTAGTTTTTGGAATGAAACAGAATAAGCCTCATCCATTTCAGGTTTTGAAGATAGCTCTGCAACCCTCATTACCCTGTAAGTTTTCAACATATGACAAGCTCCCTCTCTCCTCAAAATCCTGATTATCTTTCTAGATATAGAACTGATTGCCATGGTCTATCTTGAGAATAGAGATAAGAAAGAAATATGAAATGTGTTTCATATCATTAAAGTACTTATGAAATATTGATTCCCCCCCATACTTATTGTGTATTGTTATGCCCAACAGGTGTGACAAGTTAAGAGCTACAAAAGAGGAATTCTAAAAAGTAAAATCAATTTAAGGGGCCTGATGAGTTCTAAGTGGCAGTGAAACTTTGGCAACATGTGCTGCCCAGACATATATGTTCCAGTAATGAAGGACGGATGCCAGTGAACTAACTCATTCAAAAATTATTTTATTCATCCATTTAGTCTTGTAATATTTCTCAAAATGTGTTCTGGGGACCACTCTGCTTAGAAAAGCTTTCTGTTGTTAGGTAAACTCTACATACTTGTTGCCCCTTTGGGATTCTCTGTAATAATTTTCACATAAAAGATTCTGGTCAGTCCTACAGTAAAGAAACTCCTTTAACATGGTTTCAATCAGCTTTTTCAAACTTTGTTTTGCTATGGAAAATTTTGTGTGTAAATTCATTGCCTTTTTTGCCGAACATATTTGGTAAAACACTGTCTTAAAACACTGAACCACAGAGTTGACTGGACTTTGTATTACAAAAATGTCAATGTGACTATAGCCATTTTTAGTGAAAAATGGTTCTTACTGAAAGATTGAGTGGCATCTGAACTTGACTCCTATTTCTTTTTTTTTTTTTTTACAGCTCAAGCAGACAAAACTTTTATTTTTTTAAAATTTTAATTTATTTATTTTAATTGGAGGCTAATTACTTTATATTGACTCCTATTTCTGCAGAAGATTTATCACAAAACCCCTTGAGAAGGGACCTGAGAGGTCTACGGAAGAGAGGAAACCAGTAAAGTGTGGCAGCATGTGATTTTGGGGGAAATTCATGAAAGAACTAGGAGACAGGAATATCATAAAACTGGCAAGAATCCTGGGAGATTTTTGGTTGTATTCTGTGTCTTTAATTAGGACAGTATTTCTTAAACAATCATCCATCACATAAGATGTGGTATACTGTAAATCCCCTACATATGAACCTTCCAGTTGTGAACTTTCAAAGATGCAAATGTGTGTTCACACGTCCATTCATGTCAGTCCAATCATGCAGCTTGCCCTCTGTCTCCTATTGCTGATGATCCTTCAGCTCTTCCATCTCCCACCTCCTCTCCCCTCTCCACTCATTAACTCCTCTTTCCTGTTCACTCGGTACCAGTCCCTGTATGCCAGCTGTTGTACTGTACTTTTCAGGGTACCGTACTGTGAGGTTAAAGATGTTGTCTTTATTTTTTGTATTTGTTTTTTTATGTATTGTTTGTGTGAAAAGTATTTTAAACCTATTATAGTACAGTACTATACAGCCAGTTGTGTTAGTTGGGTACCTAGGCTAACTTTGTTTGACTTACAAACAAATTGGACTTAAGAACATGTTCTTGGAATGGAATTTGTTCCTACGTAGGGAATTTACTGTATACATACAATAGGATATTACTCAGCCATATAAAGAATGAAATAATATAATTTGCAACAACATGGGTAGACTTAGAGATGATCATACTAAGTGAAGTAAGCCAGACAGAGACAAATATATTGCATAACTTATATGTAGAGTTAAAAAAAAAAGGCATAAATGGGCTTATTCACAAAACAGAAGTAGACCCACAGACATAGAAAACAAATTTATGCTTACCAAAGGGAAAAGAATGAGAGGGGAAAATTGTGGGTGTTAGTCTCTCAGTTGTGTCTGACTCTTTGTGACGCCATGGAATGTAGTCCACTGGTCTCCTCTGTCCATGGAATTCTCCAGGCAAGAACACTGGAGTGAGTTGCCATTTCCTTCTCCAGGGGATCTTCCCATCCCAGGGGTCAAACCCGGGTCTCCTGAACTGCAGGCAGGTTCTTTATCATCTGAGCCATGAGGGAAGCCCCAGGGGAAAATTAGGAGGTTAGATTAACATATACATTGGAGAAGGACGTGGCTACCCACTTCGGTAGTCTTGCCTGGGAAATCCCATGGATAGAAGAGACTGGTGGACTATAGTCCAGGGGGATGCAGAGTTGGACATGACTGAGCAACTAACACTTTCACTTTTACTACTATATATAATATAAAATACATAACCAACAAGGACCTACTGTATAGCACAGGAAACTATGCTCAATATTATATCATAACCAGTTAGGGAAAAGAATGTAGAAAAAAGATATATATGTATGTATAACTGAATCACTTTACTGTATACCTGAAACTAATCAACTATATTTCAATTAAAAAACCAAAAAAAAAAACAAAAAACCCACCCAAAACCCAATCAGTCATCATGAATGTGTTTGATTAAGTTAGAGTGTTTACAGAAATTATTTAAAGGATAGGAAACCCAGTGGTAAAGAATCTCCCTGCCAATGCAGGAGAAGCAAGAGACTAGGGTCCCATCCCTGGATTAGGAAGATCCTCTGGAGAAAGAAATGACAAGCCACTCCAGTATTCTTGCCTGCAAAATTCCATGGACAGAGGAGCCTGGTGGGCTATAGTCCATGGGGTTGGACATAACTGAGAACACACACACATCTACAAGTGATATAAATGGAGACAAAACTGTTACATCAAAGAGCTTATAATTTAACCACAGAGAAAACATGTAGATCCATGATATAATCAGATAATGATATAAGGAATTATGTAATTAGTTGTTGAGCTGAGTAGCTTAAGTTATAAATACCCTGGAGTGGAAAGAAGGAGGTTATCCCTGTGAATAGAGTTAGAGAAGGTTTTCAATTTTTAAGGACTCCTCAGAAAAGAGTTTTAATTTATTTTGGTAACCAATTTTGCAAGAAAATAACCATAAAATTCCTTTCTGCTTAACAGAGGTATTTGTTGTGAAAATGAAAGTTGCTCAGTTGTGTCCGACTCTTTGTGACCCCATACACTATACAGTCCATGGAATTCTCTAGGCCAGAATACTGGAGTGGGTAGCCTTTCCCTTCTCCAGGGAATCTTCCCAACCCAGGGATAGAAGCCAGGTCTCCCGCATCGCAGGCAGGTTCTTTAGCAGGTGAGCTGCAAGGGAAGCCCGTTTATTGCTGTAGTTCATATAAATTTCTCTTGGTGAGGCTTCAGTGGAATAGAGAAACGGCATCTCTTAGTAAAAGAACAGCATTGCTATTAGAACATCTTCAGATCATTGTAATTCTCTCTTGTTACCAGAGGGCTTTACAACACCTATAGATCTGCACACAGACAACATACAGATCTGCATAATAGGGATAGCATTTGAAATGTGAGATGACTTCAGAGAACAGCTGGGAAAACGCAAGGAGTTATGATAACAAATAAGTAAAAGACAAGGTGGAAATTAACAAAGGCAATTTGGTGAAAGTATCAGAAAGAAAAGAGCTAACAGGACATGTGTATTTAAGTAATAGAAGAAGATAGAAAAAAAGACACACAGGAAGCAGGTCCATGGGATAAGTGGATGGCTGAGATTAACATATGGACACCAGACAGCAGGATGGATCAGAAGAGAGGAACAGCCACCTGGGATATATATAGCAGTAGATAAGAAAGAATGGAAATATTGGGTGGGGGATTTGCTTCCTCTTTTGGAAAGAGCGGGGGAGGGGGTGAAAAAGGACTACTACATTAAACAATTTAAAAATGACATACTTCCCCCTTTCTCAAAAGGGTTATGTAATTTGTAAATACTAAAGCACACCTTTAAAAAAACACTGGCATCACTTTCCATGTTATTTTTAAACACCTTTTCATTCATTAGACACAAGCTATTAAGTCCTCCGTTTTAACTATGCAGAGCAGAGTTCTCACAGCTAGGAGTTTACTGAGGTTTAGAGACATCATGAACAATTCTGAACTTGCACAAAATATAATTGGCCAATTTGGAGACATTGTTTTGCACAGTATGATATGTCTCATACATTTTTAATATGGAGGCAATGCATTTTATGAGACACACAATGAGCATACGGAAGTACATGCCTTCTCAGGAGGCTAAGAACAGTAGAGGGGATGGGCGACCAGGAACTGAGCTGAGCCTGGGGACAAGATTTGTGAGCTCTGAAACTTGACAAGCTTGGAAAAGACTATTCTAGGCAAGCTTTCTAAGGTACTTACAACGCTAATTATATCTGGTGCCTTCCATTTTTTCCTTGCTATAATTTCTTTACTGGTTTTAATTAAGTGCTTTTAATGTCTGTTGGGAAGGTGGAGGAACCAGGAGGGTGAGAATTTGCTCAACCAGACAAGTTTCACCCTGCCTGCACTCATTTCTTGCCCCATCCAATCTGCGCTTCTGTTAATCTTTCATATGATTACCTACATTCCTACTAATTGATGGTTTTTAAAATTCGTTTATTTTGCTAATTCTACAAATTAAGGTTCTACTTAAATTAAGGTTCTTAAATCCCAATCAATATCCTCTTTTGACTGTGTATTAGAGTAAATGGGTAATACTCCTGTTGATTGATGTGACTATATTCAACATTACTGATGAAGCTTGAAAGTGTCTTTGTAAAGAATGTCTACGAAGTGCTGCACTGTGGTACGAAAGGCCTGGTGGAGGATGAGCTTCTATTTGTATAGACAGCCTTGCATCTGGGGTGCAGAAGGACATGGCTCCATCCATTTGTTTTGGCTGAGTCACCACTTCCTGACCACAGTGTTTGGTACAAGCACCCTTGTAATTACTTGAGAAGTGCATCTGAAAATTTAAAGCTGAACATACACATTATAGCATTTAATATGTACAGGCCACTTATCTTTAAAAAGAAGGAAGTGTTTAATTTTTTTTTTTTCACACAATCACCCAGTATATCTTGGCTACCTACTGCATGAAAAGCAGTAAAATTGAATGTAGAAATGGATGAAATGAGAGCACTTCAAGAAGCTGACATTCTAATAGGGAAGAGAGCTCATGTATAGAAATAACCATCTGAGACATTCATTCATTTATTTTTCATTAAGCTTTTATTAGCTGACTACTCTGTGTCAGGAAATTTGCTAGGGGATAAGACTATGAAGATGAGAACACAGTATTTGTTCCCAAAAGATTGGGTAACTGGGACAGGGCCCAGATATGTAGATGAACAATTGGAACAATGAATAATTGCTATTATATATTTATATAAAAAGTGCTAAACTCTGCAAAGAAGAGTCAGTCATGGCACCCTGAAAATAAAGAGAATCTTCTCAGGGTGGTTTGGGTCTCTCTTTCCAGTTTTGCAAATAATTCCACTTCCTTTTATGCTATAGCTAGTTTCAGCTGGATTTCTGTAATTTCCAGTCAAAAGAATCCTGTAAAATTTTGAGCCAATCAGAGCCTGGTGAGTGTATCATTGCAAAAGTGCTTGGAGAGATAGCATGGCAGGATACATATTTTGTCTTTTAACCAGAAAGATGACTTCATTTACATTTAAATTACCTTCTTGTATATATACAATCTTCTTCCCTATTTTTTTTATTTGAATTTATTTCTAGTATTTTATCCTGTGGTTTTTTTTTTTTTTTTGGCAGTGGTTCCCCCCTCACCTCCTATTTTGCTTTTTTTTTACTGGATGGATTATACTTTCATCATTATCTGCTTTCTCTTTACTTATCTGGAAGTTAAACATTCTATTTCTGTTCTTTTGGTAGCTAGCATTAAATTTTTTAACATTAAGCGTTAAGTAAAAAACTAGTCTGTATCTCTACCCTTCTCTCCAATATAGGTACTTTATCATTAGTTATTGTTTCCTTTTAGATTCCAAATAATTGTTTGGTATTGTTTTTACCCCCCTCCCATTATTTTATTAATTATATTACTATTATGATAATAACAACCTATGCTTTGTAAGTTTACTAAAGGCTGATAGATTTTTGTTGCTTGGTAATTTATCTTTAACCTATCATTTTCTTTTGGGCTTATTTTATGTATTTTAAAATACATATATTCTTTGCCAGCTATTTCAGGTATCTGGTACATAAAGATCACTAGTCTTCATCTGGAAAAATCTTTATTTTGACCTCATATTTGAAAGTTTAGTTTGTACAACATTCAGGATGACAGTGGTACTGGATATCATTCTTTCGTCTAAGCAGACTCACTCTGCACTATTCTACATCATCCTCACTGATCAAGAAGCTGAGCTATAGAAACTGAATCAATATCTCTGACTTCAAATTGGTTAAAGCAACGGATGAGTCTGGCATTGGAGTCTCTCACTGGAGGGAGGAGGAGGATGATTGGATATTTATTTCCTCCACTCTTCTCTGATGGAGTTACTATAGGTTGACTGCTTCCCTTGACCAAAGGCCAAAGTACCATTAGGTGAACTTCCCTGCCAACTTTGTACAGGTTCCAATAATTGCTTCTCTCCCTGTTTCTTCAGATTTCAGAGTTGTATAATTTCCAGATGTTATTAAGCCTAAGCCTGTGATGCTATAACATTCCTTGATTTTTTTTTTTCTAAATCCTACCCTTACTTTTGTAGCTAGTTCCTTCACTGAAATTTCTTCAATTATTGAGTTGAATTATGTCACTTTTCCTGGTTATATTTTTTATTTTTCCCTT
>SJYA01000761.1:0-88192 GCA_006410615.1 Neotragus moschatus | reverse complement strand
TTACTTTTCCTGTTTATATTAGTTATTTTTCCATTAACATTAAAGTTTATTTTTCATTATCTTCTGGCTTCTATTATGGTCGGTGAGAATTCTACTACCGCATTAACTATGGTTCCTTTTTTTTGTTATCGGTCTTTCTTCTCTGGTCACTATTAAGATTTTTATTGTACTGGGGAGATCAAGATGGCAGAATAAGAGGGTATGGAGTTTATCTCTCCGAACAAAAACTTTAAAAATACATCTATATGTGGAGCAATTCTCACAGAAAACTAACTGGAAATTGGCAGAAGGACTCCTATACAGCCAAAACTGTAAGAAAGAAACACATGTAAGTGGGTAGGATGGGAAGAAGAGTGTTAGGTCACAACATGTGCCCCTGGGAGGAAACCAAGAAAAAAAAAAAGAGATTGCACAAGTAAACACTTGCCACGGAGAGAGTAGAGCCACAAACCAGGCATCCAGGTCCTAAGGTCTCACGTGTAGGAGACAAGCCCCCTTGTCTGATGGCAGAACCACTGGGACAGATAAAAAGGCTAGAGAAGCCTAGACTCCACTCAAGAGGAAAGTCTGGGTTCTATCTTGCCCCCAAATAGGGCAGAGAGAAATCTGCCCTAGCAATTGCTCTCTTCCTAAGCTCCCCAGTGTGGGCTGAGTAAATGCCTTGACACCCCATGCCACAACTTGACACTGGATCTAGGATGGCCAGGACTTAGGAGAAGAATCAACCCAGTAATTCAGAAGTGATCTGTGGGGCTGGGGTGTGGTGCAGATGGAGCGGCAGTGGCCACTGTTGGTGCTCACCCAAACAGTGCCTGAGAAGCAGCCCAGACTCTGATGGTGGTGCAGCTGCATGAATTCCACAACCACCACGCCATGTTCCCTAGTCCCAGCAAAGCAGATGCTTCAGCCCTGCCTAATCTACACCAGTCTAACTTCAGACCTGAGGTGACCATGACAGGGGAAAAGATGCAAGTTTGGGCTGCATCTGAGCAGAGCTACACATGCCTACAAAGAGTGCACTGGGCCTCTGTAAGTACACGAGTCCCGCTTGCTTCAGCATTCCCCTCCTTTAGGGAAAATGCCTTGGTGTGGGGAGAAGGAAAAGCATGCACTTAAAGGGAACAGAGTCAACGGAACACAACCTTCAGGGCTTCCACTCCAGCAACTGGTGAGCAGACTGTGCCCCTGGTCGGGGGCACCTCATACTCTGTGTAGGTTCTACTTTCTCCAACATAAGCCATACCTCCTACCAAGGTGACAGCAGCCAGCATACCCTGAGGAAGAATGTGACTGGCATTTGCATCAAACCCAGCCCTCCCACCAAAGAAACTGGATACATGCAGTCTACATAGGGACACTGCCACATAAGGACACCCCTTTAAGACCATGAATGGTAACAGTTTCACCTAAATTCATACAGACAAAAACAGTTAAGTAAAATGAAAAGGCAAAGGAACTACTTTCAATTGAAAGAGCAAGAGAAAACCCCTGGGAAAAAATGAAACAGGCATAATCAGCCTACCAGACAATGAATTCAAAATATTGGGAGAAAAATTGCTAATAGAATTAGGAAAAGAACTGACCTAAGCACAGGTCATTTTGATGAGGAGCTAGAGAATATAGACAAGACTCAGTCAAAAATGAATATTCAGACTAAATGACACAGAAGAAGGTGTTAGAGATCTGGAAAATAGAATAATGGAAATCATCCAATCAGAATAGCAGACAGAAACACGAATAACAAAAATAAAGCAGTATATGGGATCTATGGGATAACATAACAGGACAACATTCGCGCTATCAGTTTAATTCAGTTGCTGAGTCATGTCTGACTCTTTGCGAACCCATGAATCGCAGCACGCCAGGCCTCCCTGTCCATCACCAACTCCNAGTGATGCCATCCAGCCATCTCATCCTCTGTCGTCCCCTTCTCCTCCTGCCCCCAATCCCTCCCAGCATCAGAGTCTTTTCCAGTGAGTCAGCTCTTCGCATGAGGTGGCCAAAGAACTGGAGTTTCAGTTTCAGCATCATTCCCTCCAAAGAAATCCTAGGGCTAATCTCCTTCAGAATGGACTGGTTGGATCTCCTTGCAGTCCAAGGGACTCTCAAGAGTCTTCTCCCACACCACAGTTCAAAAGCATCAATTCTTTGGCACTCAGCCTTCTTCACAGTCCAGCTCTCACATCCATACATGACCACTGGAAAAACCATAGCCTTGAATAGATGGACCTTAGTCGGCAAAGTAATGTCTCTGCTTTTGAATATGCTCTCTAGGTTGGTCATAACTTTTCTTCCAAGGAGGAAGCGTCTTTTGATTTCATGGCTGCAGTCACCATCTGCAGTGATTACTGCCATCCGTCTCTAGAACTTTCATCTCATGCAACTGAAACTCTGCCCCCATTAAATCCTCCTCATTAATATCTCCTCATTCCCCCTTCCCCCAGCCCTGGGTCACCACCAGTGTCCTTCCTGACCTTGTGAACTTGGCTAGCGCTCTAGTACCTCATATAGTGGAACTGCACAGTCTCAGTCCTTTGGTGGCTGACTCATGGCACTTAGCATAACATCTTCGNGCAACTGAAACTCTGCCCCCATTAAATCCTCCTCATTAATATCTCCTCATTCCCCCTTCCCCCAGCCCTGGGTCACCACCAGTGTCCTTCCTGACCTTGTGAACTTGGCTAGCGCTCTAGTACCTCATATAGTGGAACTGCACAGTCTCAGTCCTTTGGTGGCTGACTCATGGCACTTAGCATAACATCTTCGCGGTCTCTCCGTGGTGTAGCCTGTGTCAGAACTGCCTTCCTTTCGATTCTTTTGGGTAAGTATCCAGAAGGGGGATTACAGGAGCTTATGGGAGTTCTGTTTTTTTTTTTTTTTTTAATTTAATTGAAGGATAATATCCCCTCCCTTTTGAACCTCCCATCTGCCTCCCCATCCCACCCCTCCAGGTTGATAAAGAGCCGCTCTTTGAGTCCGGAGCCATACAGCAAATTCCAGTTGGCTATCTAATTTACATATGGTAATGTAAGTTTCTACGTTACTCTTGCCATANAAGTGGTTTGCCATTCCCTTCTCCAGTGGACCACATTCTGTCAGCCCTTTCTACCACGACCCGCCTGTTTTGTGTGGCCCCACAGGGCATGGCTTGGTTTCATTGAGTTAGACAAGGCTGTGGTCCTAGTGTGATTAGATTGACTAGTTTTCTGTGATTATGGTTCCAGAGTGTCTTCCCTCTGATGCCCTCTTGCAACACCTACTGTCTTACTTGGGTTTCTCTTACTTTGAACGTGGGGTATCTCTTCACAGCTGCTCCAGCAAAGCGCAGCCACTGCTCCATACCTTTTACGAGGGGTACCTCCTCACCGTGGCCCCTTCTGACCTTGAACGTGGAGTACCTCCTCTAGGCCCTCCCGTGCCCATGCAGCCACCGCTCCTTGGATGTGGGATTGTTCCTCTTGGCTGCTGCCCCTGACCTCGGGTGTGGGATAGCCTCCTCTTAGCTGCTCCCATGCTGTCACTGCCTCACACTCTCGGCCGCTGCCCCGACCTCGGACATGAGGTAGCTCCTCTCAGATGTAGGAGAAGCCAAAGGAGAAGAGTGAAAGAATGGGATAAAAATGTATTTGAAGAAGTTATGGCTGAAAACTTCCCACACCTAAATCAGGAAACAGATATCCAGATAAAGGAAGCAGATAGGGTCCCAAACAAGATAAATAGAAAAGGCCTCACACCAAGATATATCATAATTAAAATGACCAAAGTTAAATCTAAAGAAAGAACTCTAAAGGTAGAAAAGAAAAAAAACCAGAGTCATATACATGGGAATCCTCATAAGGCTGCCAACTGATTTCTCTGCAGAATCCTTGCAAGCAAGAAGGGAGTGGCATGATATATTCAAAGTCTTAAAAGGGCAAAAAATGCAACCTAGGGTACTCTACCCAGAGTACCCTAAAAGATAATCATTTAGAATAGAATTTCTCAGAGAAGCAAAACTAAAAGAAGTCAGCAGTAGTAAACTTACCCTAAAAGAAATATTAAAGGGTCTTACGTAAGTGAAAAGAAAGTAAGAATCTATAGGAAAGAGAAACTCCCAATAGGAACAGATAATGTATAGTAAGGGTTGTGTATGTGTGTGTGTGTGTCACTCAATTGTGTTTACTTTTTGTGATCGAATGAACTGTAGCCTATCAGGCTCCTCTGTCCATGGAATTCTTTAGGCAAAAATACTGAGTAGGTAGCCATTCCCTTCTCCAGGGGATCTTCCCCACCCAGGAATTGAGTCTGGGACCCCTGCATTACAGGTGGATTCTTACCATCTGAGCCACCAGGGAAATCCACAGTAAGGGTTGAAGATCACTTAAATAAGCCAATACATAGGTTAAGAGATAAAAAGTGTAAAAGCAGCTATAACTATAATAACTAGTAAAGGGATAAGCATGAACGTGTAAGATATGACATCCAAAACACAAACTGTGGAGGAGCGGAGTAAAAAATGGAATATTTTAGAATATTTTTGAACTAAATGACTATCAGTTTAAAGAAAATAGATAAAACTATGGATCAACCTATATGAACCCATTCTTCTCAAACTATTCAAAAAAATTGAAGAGGGAATACTCCTAAATTTATTTAACAAAACCATCATTACTCTGATACCAGAAATAGACAAAGACACTACCAGACATGAAATAACAGGCCAATATTTTTGATAAATAAGCAATAGATGCAAAAATCCTCAATAAAATATTAGCAAACTGAATCCAACAATATGTAAAAAGGATCACACCACTGTTAAGTTGGATTTACTCCAGTATCACAAGAGAGTTTCAACAAACTCAAATCAATGTAATGCTGATCCACCACTTTAACAAAAGTAAAGATAAACATCATAATCTTCTCATGGTAGTTCTAGTTTTAGTTTTTGAAAGACCTCCATACGGTTTTCTACAGTGGCTGCACCAATTTACATTCCCACCAGCAGTGAATGAAGGTTCCCTTTCCTTCCACATCCTTGCCAACATTTGTTATTTGTGTTCTTTTTGATGATAGCCATTTTGATAGGTGTGAGGTGATATCCACTGTGGTTTTGATTTGTATTTCTCTGATGATTAACAGTGTTGAACATAGTTTCATGTGCCTGTTGGCCATCAGTATTTTTCTCTGGTAAAATGTCTATTCAGTTCTTCTGCCCATTTAAAAATCAGGTTCTTTGTTTTTTTGATGTTGAGTTACATGAACTATTTATGGATGTTGGATATTAATCCTTTATTGATTGTATCATTTGAAAATATCTTTTTTCCCATTCACTAGGTTATCTTTTCATTTTGTTAATGGTTTTCTTTGCTGTGCAAAAGCTTTAATTAGGTCTCATTTGTTTATTTTTGCTTTTATTTTCTTTATTTTAGGAGACACTCAAAAAGTACATTGCTTCAGTTTATGTAAAAGAGTGTTTTGCCTATGTTTTCCTCAAGGAGTTTTATGGTTTCCAACCTTACATTTATGTCTGCAATCCATTTTGAGTTTGTTTTTGTATATAGTGTTACATATACTAACTTCATTTTTTGTTTACATGTAGTGATTCAGTTTTCCTAGCATCACTTATTAAAGAGACTGTCTTTTCTCTGTTGTATATTCTGGCCTTCTTTGTCATGGATTAAGTGTGGGGATTTATTTTTGGACTCTCCCCTGTTCCATTGATCTATGTGTCTGTTTTTTTGGGCCAATACCATACTATTTTGATTACTATAGCTTTGTAGTATAATCTGAAGTCAGACCATGTGCATTCCCAAGTCTGTTCTTCTTTCTCGAGTTTGCTTTGACTATTTGTAAACCTTTTGTGTTTCCATACAAATTTTAAAATTATCTGTCTTAGTCTTATGAAAAATGCCTTTGGTATTTTGATAAGGATTGTATTGAATCTGTAAATTGCCTTGAGTGATATGGTCATTTTAACAATATTGATTCTTCCAATCCAAGAACATAGTATATCTTTCCATCTGTTTATGTTGTCTTTGATTTTTTTTCATCTTATAATTTTCAGAGTGCAGGTTTTTACCTCCTGAGGTAGATTTATTCCTAGTTATTTAATTCTTTTTGATGTCATGTTAAATGGAATTGTTTTCTTAATTTCTCTTTCTGATACTTTGTTGTTAGTGTATAGAAATGTAACAGACTTTATATATTAATTTTATATCCTACAATTTACTGAATTCATTGATAAGCTCTAGTAGTTTTCTGGTGGTGTCATTTGGATTTCTAATGTAAAATATCTTGTCGTCTGCAAACAGTAACAGTTTTACTTCTCCTTTCCTATTTGTATTCCTATTATTTCTTTTCCTCTGATTACAGTGGTTAGGACTTCCAAACCTATATTGAATAAAAGTGGCAAGAGGAAGAAGGTTCCCTCCAAATGCAATCAATTTGAGAATCTAGGCCTTACCTATCAAGCTGTAATGCTGTTTTGTTTCAGCCAAAGGGATGAAAGATCTGTTTCTTTTATACAGGATAAGACCCTAGAGCCAACTACTTTTGAACGGCTGAAGAAATATTTGTAGTTCTTATGCAAACTAAAAGCTGCTTTCTTCTTTAGCTAAACAATATCTCTCTCTTCTACCATCCTTAGGGCTTCCCAGATGGTGCTAGTGGTGAAGAACCTGCCTGCCACTGTAGCAAACATAAGAGATGTGGGTTCAGTCCCTGGATTGGGAAGATCCTCTGGAGAAAGACATGGCAATCCACTCCAGTATTCTTGCCTGGAGAATACCAAGGACAGAGTAATCTGACAGACTACAGTCCATAGGGTTGCAGAGATTCAGACACGACTGAAGCAATGCATTTTCATTCATTCTGCCATCATTTGCCTGTGAATTCTAGCTGCTTGGGCCTCTGTGGACAATCAACTCTGTCTCCTCAACTCAGGGAAGCTCTGGGACTCAGCCTGGTTTCCTCCCTTGTCCCTGTACTGCAACCCAGAAAGGCTCGCAAGGCAGCAGTTTGGGACAATCATAGGGCCTCTTCTCACAAATCACTGCCATGTGTTGCCTGATGCCCAATGCCTTAAGAATCAAACTTTTAATTTTTTAAACTTATTTGGACTGTTATTTTAGTAATATTTCCATCAATGTTGCATCTCTTTCCTTCCTACTTTGATACTTATAATTTATGAGGAATCTATATAGTTTGCATTTGAATAACATCAGTACACTTTAGTTCCACTTTTTTATTTGACTCTAATTTGACACTATTTTCCCTTAGTCAAACAATTTTAATCAAGTGAATAGTAAGCAGTTAAAGTGCAATTACATGAAAAGTCCTATATTTTGTGTGTTTAAATTGTTTTTCATTGTCTTTACTTGTAAGGTGTTGAAGCAGGAGCCTACTCCTGACTCTTCTTTCTGGTAGAGTAAACGACACACTGTTCTGGAGTGCCAGCTTTTTGCTTTTATGGTTTGTCCAGGTAAATTTCCCAGCACTTGTGGTCTTATTGTTGGAGGGTCATTGATTGTACAGAGAAGCCAAGGAAGCCATGCTGGTAGCGCCGTGCTTCTATTCACATCCCATGATATGGTTTTGCCATTTATTTCAATAGTGTGTATGACCCCTCAGTGATGGTCAAAAAACTGTTTATTATCTTCAGAGTATTTATTTCCATATTTGTCTTCCCCACTATGTACCAATCTTCACATCATTTGCCCTGAGGAAAATTCATATGTTGCTGCTGAGGTCACCAGGGCCTCTGACCTGCTGCAGCCTGCATTTAGGACTCACAGGAACTCTGTCCTGTCCTATGGGGCCAGCCTCCAGGGTGCACCACACAAAAACCCATTTGGGGGAAGCCACCAGGTTATGTCTTCTTTGGTAAGAATTAGAAGTTGATTTTATGCATTTAAAACTAATTATTTTCATTGTCATAATAAAAATTTAATTTAGGAAACACATTAGGATGAATATACAAATGTATATTTTATAGCCAAATTCTAAAACTTAGAATGAGCAGAGCAGGGAAGCAGAACCTTCTGGAAAATGAAGCACATTTTGACAAAGCACATTCTGACAATGCTTATGCCTTCTGGCTATGTTTACTTTACAAAATCGCATTTAAACAGCAAATACTCCAGTGTTAATGAAGTCTCAAATGGGACAAGTCTGACTTGATTTTCAGTTCCGTTCAGTTCAGTCAGTCTTGTCTGACTCTTTGCGACCCCATGGACCTCAGCACACCAGACCTCCCTGTCCATCACCAACTCCTAAAGTTTACTCAAACTCATGTCCATTGTGTCAGTGATGCCATCCAAACATTTCATCCTCTGTTGTCCCCTTCTCCTCCTGCCTTCGATCTTTCTCAGCAGGGTCTTTTCTAATGAGTCAGTTCTTGGCATCAAGTAGCCAAAGTATTGGAGTTTTACCTTGAGCAGATTTAATTAGATGAAAAAAAACTGCTGAAAATTAATAGAGTTTGGAATTTTTGAAATATACTGTCCTGGGCTACTGGTAATTGTAATGACAATTGTTTTTCAGTTGTAGAATCAAAAGTTTGTATGAAATAGTCATTAGAACTGAGGAAAAAATCAAGAACACTGAGATACCATGAGCACCAGGAAATTGTTTTGTATCCTCAGGTTTGGCAAAATGTCTTGTAGATTATTAGACTCAAATACTTATGAAATAAATAATGAATGGAAGAATGAAGTCTGATTCCTTGAAGGCAGGGACTGTGCTTGTCTTATTCACTATTAAACTTACAATAGTTGGTTTTGGGTCTGGCACTTTGTATTTAATAAACATTTTATTGATTGGGTTAATGAGTGAATTAAAACTACATGGCCTACAGCTAACATCATTATGTGCAAATTTAAAAATATATTTTCAATTTTGGAAATTTCCTTATATAATTGAAAAGTTATACTTAAAAAATGGGAGTCAATCTGAGTCAATGATATACTGGTTAGAGGAATTCACATATCTCTTCCAGTCTAGTGATGAAAGAATTTATGTTGCAAATAAGAGTTCTATTGCAAAAGCTGGAAATGCAAGAGTTCTGTGTAGGCGATCCCTTTTTTTCCCATTTCTGTTTGAAGTGCATTCCATGAAGAAGAAATGGAAAGATAAAAATGCCAAAAACACAGACACAGGAATTTAAAGAGAAAGGAAAATTAGTCAGCAGCCACGCACCACAAATCACTACTCAAAACAATGAAGACTTATGAGATCCAGAGAAAAGATGATGCAAATCCAAGGGTAGACCTCAGGGAACAGATTGGGGCTAGTTCGAACATTTCCCTCCCTCTCTCCCTACCTCTCTCCCTCTCCCTTTATAAGACTTTTTCACAAACTCCTTGTTCATTACAAGTAAAAACGCCCAGTTTTGTTTGAGCCCTCGAAACTAGTTGTGGTGTAAATTGATCATGCTGTCAAACCACTGTGGCGGCCCAGCTAACGTCCATGGATGAAGATGCCTGGAGAGAGCAGGCCAGGGCAATAGCACTTCCTTTAGTTGCATTTCTGTTAGTTTTAGTCCTGTATGGGTTTTTGAGAGGCTATATTAGCCTCCCATCAGGAAGCAACAGCCACAAAACAAGACTGTCTAACATGAGAAATGCTAATGTTATAACTGGATCTTTTCAGTCTTATTCACTGATGTTAGACTCCAGCTATTGATGGAGGTACCCTTAGGTAGTTAGGCTAAAACACACACACATAACTGCCCCTAGATTATTCCCCCTCCTCCCTCCCCTGCCCGGGATGTTGGAGAATCTGTGTCAGCTTGAAACACAGCAGTAGCATCCCCTCTCTTTTCCATTTGGACCCCAAGCAAACAGTAAGACCAAGTTTGTGGGGACTTTTCCATTCCTCCACTGAGCAAAAGACAATTTCCTCTGTGTTGCAACTTTTTATTTGGCGAGAGGATAGAAGGGTTGGCAGGACTAGAGCTGGCTACTAAAAGCAGGCACAGTAAAACCTCACAATGATTTGCCTCTTTTTCAGCTTGGCACACCATGTTAGGAGCTGGAATAGAGAAACATTTGTAATAAATTGCAGTTGGGAGAGGGGCAATGGTGCTTCTGTAGAAGTCTTGTGTTTTTATCCCCTCCCCCTCTTTCGGTAACATAGTTATGAGCCTCACTTTTGTTTTTCATATTTTAAATTCAGCCTGTGCTGAACTTGCCACAGAAATAGATCTGCGCTGACACTCCCACACTCAAGCTGCTGGCTCTGCGTCACAGGTTTGACACGGCTTGAGCCAACCCAGAAACTAGAAAGTTGAAGTGGCGTGAAAGATGTAGCTGCTTGAAGAGACCCCTTTCTGGGTTGGAAAACCTGGATCGTATTTCATTTCCATCCCCAAAGTCTTACAAACCTTTAACATCGACGCTAGGCTCATCACANAAGACCAAGTTTGTGGGGACTTTTCCATTCCTCCACTGAGCAAAAGACAATTTCCTCTGTGTTGCAACTTTTTATTTGGCGAGAGGATAGAAGGGTTGGCAGGACTAGAGCTGGCTACTAAAAGCAGGCACAGTAAAACCTCACAATGATTTGCCTCTTTTTCAGCTTGGCACACCATGTTAGGAGCTGGAATAGAGAAACATTTGTAATAAATTGCAGTTGGGAGAGGGGCAATGGTGCTTCTGTAGAAGTCTTGTGTTTTTATCCCCTCCCCCTCTTTCGGTAACATAGTTATGAGCCTCACTTTTGTTTTTCATATTTTAAATTCAGCCTGTGCTGAACTTGCCACAGAAATAGATCTGCGCTGACACTCCCACACTCAAGCTGCTGGCTCTGCGTCACAGGTTTGACACGGCTTGAGCCAACCCAGAAACTAGAAAGTTGAAGTGGCGTGAAAGATGTAGCTGCTTGAAGAGACCCCTTTCTGGGTTGGAAAACCTGGATCGTATTTCATTTCCATCCCCAAAGTCTTACAAACCTTTAACATCGACGCTAGGCTCATCACACAGTGATTGCCCACACTCACAAGGTCATAAAGGGAATTGCTTTATGACACAGGCTTTTTTTTTTTTTTTTGCCTAAGTGAAAGGGTACAGCAGCCATCTTTCTCACTTGGACAAGCTCTCCTGCAGATGCCTGATGCCTGGAAGTCAGATTAATGGAACTGCTGGGTGAGGGCCAGCCGACAGAGTGGGAGGTCAGCGTCAGGGAGGCCTAGAGGGAGGCAGCAGGAGGTCCTGGCAGGAGAGGTGGACAGAGCATTAAAGGTGGAAGCTGGAAAGGCAGCCCAAGATGTCAGGGACCCTTGCCAGAGGGGACCTCACTCCAGGGCTGAAAACCAGAGTAGGTCTCCAACTCTGGGAAGAATCTGAAGTTGGAGTGGGAGAAGGGGGAGCCCAGAGCTCTGTCCCTACAGACTTGACGTATCAGTAAGCATTTATGGAGCAACCGAGCCAGGCACTGGGTTTGCAATGTTCTGCACACCAGTCACTGCTCTTGTCACAATGCATGTCATCTGTTTATTCACTCTCGTGCATGTCACAGGATAGCGAGCTCCTGGAGAGAAAGGTTTGTATATGCCTTGATTACTGAACAGGGTACCTGGCATATAAACCTTTGCTAAATGTTTGTTGATTGAGTGAGTGACCTTACCTTTTTCAACAACCCTGTGAAGTATCATTACTCCCATGTTCCTGTGAGTGTCAGAGGATGAGCGAGGAGAGGTCTCAGATTCTTCAGGTGCAATGTGGGGAATTTTTCAGATCGGAAGTTCTAGGGGTGGTGAAGGTGGAAACAGCACTAGAGCTGCCTTGGTATAAAATCCCTGAGCCACTGAGATTCTGCCAGTCCCACTTCCTGGGCCCCACCCTCCCGCCCTGCCCATCCCTGCCAATGCCATAGGGGTAAAGTTGCCAGACAGAATCTAGGACACCCAGTTCATTTGAATTTTAGATAAATAACAAATAATCTTTAGTATAATTATGCCCCAGATATTGTATGGATGTACTTAGATTTAAAAAGTATTCATCGTTTATTTGAAATTCAAATGTAACTGGTATCCTGTGCTTTTATTTGCCAAATTTGGCAACCCTAGATGGTGGTTGATTTTTCAGGGTGCAGGTGAGAATCAGGAGGTAGGTTAACCCGCCTCAGCATCGGGGTGCTCTGTGGGGAGAAGGAGTGCTAGAACCACTGGGTTCTGGTTTATCAGCAGTCTGAGTGCTCTTTTGTCACCTCAGAAGGCGAGCCCTCTAGGTGCTGCTTTTTTCCCCCATCCCTGCTTCCCTTGCATCTTGCTGTCATATTTCCCAAGAAAGCATGTGGCTGGGCTAGTTTGTCTCTGTTCAGTATGGATGACCTGCTACAGAACAGATACTCAGTAAATATTTCTTGAACGAATGAACAAATCAGTTTTAAAATGTGTCACCTCCCAAGTGGTTGATTGCCTTTCTTCCAGACCGTCCACAGCCAACTTTGGCTGCATATTCTCAGGTTTAGTTGGTTGTGGCTGAAGTATCAGGGCTGATTACGGTCTCAGTGCAATAGCACAAGCGTATTTTTCTGAAAGAGACCCCTGGGCTGCTTCAGCAGGGATCTGTAGGTGTGGTAGGCAATCTGATATTTCATCCTATCAGTAGGCATGGATCATCATGGAACTTGACTTGTGCAGTTAGCCTGTCTGAGAAGCATGGCCTGTCCAGGATGCCAGCCTTAGAGCATGAACAACCAATAAGATCTAACACATCAATGTTAAGGTGATTATATAATTTATTATATAAATCGAGATACTTTGATGCAGTAAAGGAGAATGAATGATGAAATTTGTAGTGCCACTAAGATAAATGACGTAAATTCAAACTGGGGTATACTGTGACTAATAAACATCCCCTGGAGTCCCCTGTACACTGTGATTTCCAAATGCCACTCTTTGGGCACAGTAACCAAATTACCTGATTAGCTGCATATATACCCTGAACTATTCTTCCTTGAGGCTTTTTCTCAAGATAGTTTATCAAGAGATACTCTACGAGTCTGTTTTCCTCACATATCTGACTCATATACTTTGCTGGGTATATTTTAGTCTCCATCACAGATTAGAGTCTCTTAAAGATGATGGTCCATGCCATTTACCTTTATATACCAGTATGTGGCACAGTTCCCGGCACTTGGAAAGTATACTTGGATCAACAGTATAGGCTGTTATGATGGTGCAGTAATAAACCACCCCCACCCTCAAATTTTGGTGGCTTGTAAGAAAAAGTTTTTATTTTTTGCAGCACATATCCAGAGTTGGTCAGCATGGGCACTGTTCCACCTCCTGTTTAATCTGGAACCCAGACAAATGAGCATTTTAAAAATCTGGAATGTGGCAGGTGTCATGGAAGAGAGAAAAGAGAGGTTGAGTCATAAGCTGGGTCTTAAAGCTTCTGCTCAGAGGGAGAGTTACCTTCACTTGCTTTCCATTGCAAAGCCGGTGAGGCAGCCAAGTCTGCTTCAGTGAGGAGAGGAAATAGACTTCTCTCACAAGGAAGAGCAGCAAACGTTTTGAACAATAGTACCAAATCTACCATACATCCAGGATATGTGAATGGAATTCAAGTTAACATCATTATTGAACTCGATACTCCAGACTTTACTGACATGAAGAAAGGGTGAAGTGGGATGTGATGGGGATGGGGTAGGGGAAAAACGCTCTGTGTGCATCCTGTGAGAGGCCCAGCCTGTCTGCTCCCCTTCCTGCTTTCTTTTAAGGCATATTTGCACCTGGGAGGAACCAGGAAAGCTTCAGTTCTAGACTTTTCCTTCCTCATCTAAAAGGATTCTTCTTCTTCCCCAGGTCATGGCTGGGAAGAGAGTCTAGCCAATTCTAGAAGGTTCAAAGAATAGTAACTCTGATTTCAAACCATGCCACCTCTGGGGTTAAATGAATTCCTTCAATTAATCGACATCTATCATCTACCAAGTACCAGGTACCAGACACTGTCCAGGGGCTCACAGAGGTTTCAGTCATGTCAAGATTCTTGCCTTCAGGCAGCTTGCATTCCCCTAGAGGAACAAGACATGCACAACTAATTCTCAGTGAGGTGGCATATGTCAAGCCCTCAAAGCTTGGAATTCCTGTGTTCCAGCATACTTGAGTCTGATTGTGAGTCTTGGCCAGATTAGGTTTAACCAGACACACCAGGTACTGATGGAGTCCCAGTGGTTACTAAAGTGAATCTTGTTTCTTCAGGAAGCCTTTCTCAACTAAGGTAGAAGATGTTGACAATTCCTACCAGATTCAGTTTGACCCCCTTGCTCTCCCTCCTGTGATGTGCACTTTGAATATAATTATCAAGATATTTAACTGATTTATTGAGTAATATTTGAGTGCACCATGACCCCTGTGATCCAACCCCCAAAATACAATTATACAAATTCAGTTGAGTTTTTCTTGGTGATACCACAGTCTAGGGGAGATCATTTCTATTCGGAGGAGCTAATTAGAAAGGAAAGGAAGGAAAGGAGAGCCCTTAGGACCCATCCTGGTCAGACCTCAGGCATTCTCAGCCGTGACAGTCCTATTCTAGGCCATCCTAAAGACCACAGCATTGCTTCACAGAGAGTCACTTAGCTCCTAGGTGAGCTGTTTCACCGTCCATGTCTCATTAAGTGGTTTCGAGAAATTTAGAATTAGCTAAGGTCTCAGGACAGGCTTCTAGGTGGCTCAGTGGTAAAGAAACTGCATGCCAATGCAGGAGATACAGGTTTGATCCCTGGGTCAGGAAGACCCCCTGGAGAAGGACATGGCAACCCACTCCAGTATTCTTGCCTAGGAAATCCCTCAGACAGAAGAACCTGGAGATCTATAGTTCATGGAGTTGCAGAGTCAGACATGACTTGGCAACTAAACAACAACAACAAGGTCTCAAGACGCAGGTCTTAAAATGATCAGATTTTAACTATACCCTCAAGCATACNTAGGCTGTTATGATGGTGCAGTAATAAACCACCCCCACCCTCAAATTTTGGTGGCTTGTAAGAAAAAGTTTTTATTTTTTGCAGCACATATCCAGAGTTGGTCAGCATGGGCACTGTTCCACCTCCTGTTTAATCTGGAACCCAGACAAATGAGCATTTTAAAAATCTGGAATGTGGCAGGTGTCATGGAAGAGAGAAAAGAGAGGTTGAGTCATAAGCTGGGTCTTAAAGCTTCTGCTCAGAGGGAGAGTTACCTTCACTTGCTTTCCATTGCAAAGCCGGTGAGGCAGCCAAGTCTGCTTCAGTGAGGAGAGGAAATAGACTTCTCTCACAAGGAAGAGCAGCAAACGTTTTGAACAATAGTACCAAATCTACCATACATCCAGGATATGTGAATGGAATTCAAGTTAACATCATTATTGAACTCGATACTCCAGACTTTACTGACATGAAGAAAGGGTGAAGTGGGATGTGATGGGGATGGGGTAGGGGAAAAACGCTCTGTGTGCATCCTGTGAGAGGCCCAGCCTGTCTGCTCCCCTTCCTGCTTTCTTTTAAGGCATATTTGCACCTGGGAGGAACCAGGAAAGCTTCAGTTCTAGACTTTTCCTTCCTCATCTAAAAGGATTCTTCTTCTTCCCCAGGTCATGGCTGGGAAGAGAGTCTAGCCAATTCTAGAAGGTTCAAAGAATAGTAACTCTGATTTCAAACCATGCCACCTCTGGGGTTAAATGAATTCCTTCAATTAATCGACATCTATCATCTACCAAGTACCAGGTACCAGACACTGTCCAGGGGCTCACAGAGGTTTCAGTCATGTCAAGATTCTTGCCTTCAGGCAGCTTGCATTCCCCTAGAGGAACAAGACATGCACAACTAATTCTCAGTGAGGTGGCATATGTCAAGCCCTCAAAGCTTGGAATTCCTGTGTTCCAGCATACTTGAGTCTGATTGTGAGTCTTGGCCAGATTAGGTTTAACCAGACACACCAGGTACTGATGGAGTCCCAGTGGTTACTAAAGTGAATCTTGTTTCTTCAGGAAGCCTTTCTCAACTAAGGTAGAAGATGTTGACAATTCCTACCAGATTCAGTTTGACCCCCTTGCTCTCCCTCCTGTGATGTGCACTTTGAATATAATTATCAAGATATTTAACTGATTTATTGAGTAATATTTGAGTGCACCATGACCCCTGTGATCCAACCCCCAAAATACAATTATACAAATTCAGTTGAGTTTTTCTTGGTGATACCACAGTCTAGGGGAGATCATTTCTATTCGGAGGAGCTAATTAGAAAGGAAAGGAAGGAAAGGAGAGCCCTTAGGACCCATCCTGGTCAGACCTCAGGCATTCTCAGCCGTGACAGTCCTATTCTAGGCCATCCTAAAGACCACAGCATTGCTTCACAGAGAGTCACTTAGCTCCTAGGTGAGCTGTTTCACCGTCCATGTCTCATTAAGTGGTTTCGAGAAATTTAGAATTAGCTAAGGTCTCAGGACAGGCTTCTAGGTGGCTCAGTGGTAAAGAAACTGCATGCCAATGCAGGAGATACAGGTTTGATCCCTGGGTCAGGAAGACCCCCTGGAGAAGGACATGGCAACCCACTCCAGTATTCTTGCCTAGGAAATCCCTCAGACAGAAGAACCTGGAGATCTATAGTTCATGGAGTTGCAGAGTCAGACATGACTTGGCAACTAAACAACAACAACAAGGTCTCAAGACGCAGGTCTTAAAATGATCAGATTTTAACTATACCCTCAAGCATACTTCTTAGCAAATTCTAGAGTTTTGATCCATTGATGTTCTGATTCCACACTGATATCTCAGACTTATTTTACCCATGAAAAACTGAAGTTCAGGGAGATCTACACAAAGTCTCCTAAGGTCATATATTGTCCAGTTGAAACATTCTCCAACTCTAAGATGTTGGACCTATATATGAACTGGAATACATTAGGACATTTGATGGCAAGAAAGACAGGGCCAGTTTTCCTGAGTTCCACACTTGTGTTGATGTCTCTTTTTATATATTTTTCAGTTTTTAGGGTCATACTAAACAACTCCGGAGAGCATGTGCTGCCTGTTTCACCATAGTACTGGTTCTTTAAAAGTCAGAGTTTATCTGAGTCATGTGGAGTTATTCACACAAACAAAACCTGGCAAATGGAATAATAGGGACAAACACAGTGACATCATGTGTCTCTTCTATAAAAGGATAGAGAGAGGCCCAGAAAGGAAGTTTCTGAAAAAATTAGGGCAAAATTGAATACTGAGCTTCACTCAGTTACAATGACTGATAAAGAAGAATCTTGTCTGGTGAACTCAACGAAAGTGGAGTATTATCATTAATAAGCAACAAACTGCTATTGGTATGGAATTTAACTCCTTAGTTAAAGTAAACTGTATTGTGAACTCCACATTACTGGCTCCATGAACATCCTCATATACGTGAGGTTCATTTCTGGATCCTCCTGCCTTTTCTCCAAGAGTCAAAATAGTCCTTGTTTTTCAGGGACAATTCTTATTCATATGTTTCTTGATCCCTCTTGGTTGGAAATGGCTCCCCTCATCTTGATTGCCTCTAATGGGGATTTGAATGAGCATCCTTTATAGGCTTCGTAAGATTCTAGCCAAGCATATATTATAATTATCATCATGTTTTATTTCCTCTGCTGTATAATAAGCCACCTGAAGACAGGGACTGTGTCTTTTCTCCAGTGTGTCCTCACAAGGCTTAACACTGTGCCAAGTACATATTCCACACCCTCCAAATGTTTGTGCGCTAAGGGAAACTGAATTATATGTTAACTGATAGGGCCAGGGTTGGGAGGAAGCCTGAAAAACAGTCTGCTGATATAAAGGAAACAAAAGAAATTCTGAACATTTTAAACATCAGACTTAAGATAGAGTAACAATTGCTTTTCAACCTTGGAGAAGATTTTCTCTTCTGTTCATAGTGTATTTTCTATGATACGATTATTTTATATTATCAAAAATGAGTTAACTACACTATGTTTTAGGCTTAAAAGAAAGTATGTTTCCTTGGGGAAATAGCAAAAAGACTGAAATATTACTTTCTTCCTTTTCTATGCGTATACTTTCCTAAATAACACAAAGGCCACCTTAATGACCTGTGTTAGAAAGTTGTCTTTTAAAAAATCTTCATAAAATGTTATATTATTATTCAAGTTCCCTGTACAGGGTTGATAGCCTATTTACCCTGTTTGCCTTTTGAAAATTCTCCATATTGTGTGGTGGAATAAGGGGCTAGATCCTGTGGGAAACACTGGCATATTTTATGAGTAGACAAGGCTGAGGCCAGCCAGTCTAGAGTGAGAAAAAGATTAAAGGGACAAAGGCCAGTCCCTGGCCCACTGTCAGCCAGCCGGCCCTGGACAGGAGCAAGCAGATATAATACAAGCTCTCCACAGAAGATTCCTTCAGTAGATGAATCACTCTAGTTTAGAGTGGCATTTTCTGTGGTCAATCATGTATATTTGGCTTGTGTTAATAAAGAGTTTGTACAGACATTTGAGATGTTTCGATGCTCTAGGTAGTGTGTGTATGTATTATAAAGAACCAACAAGGGGGAATGGATAAAGGAGACAATATTTGCTGAGTACCTTTCATGTTTTAGGTAATGTACTTTACCTAAATAATAATAACAATGGTGGGTCTTCCCAAGTGGCACGGTGGTAAAGAATCTGCCTGCCAATGCAGGAAATGCAGTAGACACCAGAGACATGGGTTCAATCCCTGGGTTGGAAAGTTTCCCTGCAGTATGAAATGGCAACCCATGTCAGTATTCTTGCCTAGAAAATTCCATGGAGAGAAGAGCCTGATGGGCTACAGTCCCTGGGGTTGCAAAGAGTCAGACATGTGTGTGCACAGCACACAAAAACAGTGATGATGATGAGAGCAAAAATAATTTTATTTTTAATAAGTGCTTGCTCTGTCCACACATTTAGCCTTTTAATTCTTCCAGCACACTTTAAACATACTCTATCTGCTTTACAGAGGAATAAAGAATGATGATTTTAAGTAATTTCTTCAAGATCTCGGTTAGTACCTAAGCCAGAATTTGGTTTGGTTGCAGTGTCAGCTCTTATCTCAGTCTAGCTCAAGGGACAAAAAGGTGTTTTACTTTATTTATTTTTTTGAAATTTATTTTAGAATACGTCAGACAAAAAATTGTGAGGCGAGTACAGAGTTCCCTTACACACAACACTTACTTTCACTTGTTAACATATTGTATAGTTTCTTTGTCATAATTAAAAGTAATTGTTAATATATTCAATAGTTTTTGTCATAATGAAAAAGTCCATATTTACACATTATTGTGAACTAAGCTCTATTGCTCATTCAGATTTCCTTGGTTTTAATTCACAGTCCTTTTTCTATTCCAGGATTCCAGACAGGATATTATATGAAATTTAGTGATCTTGTCTCCTGCTGCTCATCTTAGCTGTGATAGTTTCACAGACTTCCTTTGTTTCTGATGGCCTTGACAGTTTTCAAGCATACTGGTCAGGTATTTTGTAGATCGTCCCTCAACCAAGTTTTTTCAGTGGTTTTCTTATACTTTTACTGGGGTTATGTGTTTGGGAAGGAATAACACAGACATAAAGCATTGCCGTTATCACATGATGCCAAGGTTATGTGCTATCAACATGACTTTTCACTGTTGATGTTGACTTCGATTGCCTGGCAGAGGTAATGTTATCGGCTTTCCCCACTTTAAAATTACTCATAACAAATTTTTGTTGTTGAAATAATTCAGAGAAACCTCACAAAAGTGAATTCTAGCTGGGTCCTCAGGAATTGAAAATTGTCAGGAAGCTACTGATATTTTCTCTTTGGGACTATAGGCTCTCCCATCCCCTTTACTCTGAGTGTTTTCTTCATTCTCTCTCCTCTCTCTGTTTTTTTACTAGCTGGTGATAGATTCCTGATGCTCAATAACTCCATTTTCTGATTTCACTCTTCTCTTCTCTCTCTGCTTTTTGACTTGGCTGCTGACAACCTGCCCCATGAACCTCTCACTTTTTCCTGGTTAGGGACCTGCTAAGCATGTGTCTCACTTGCTTCTAGTTTATTTTCCCCATTGCAGCTCCTGGTGCCAGTCGCTGTCACAAGCACTTGTCCCTAAACTAAACTGATCATTAAAACAACACTGTGAGGTGGGACTTCCTTGGTAGTCCAGTGGATAGGACTTGGCACTTTCACTGTCCAAGCGCTGGATCTGGTCCTTGCTTGGGGAACTAAGATCTTACAAGCCATGCTGTATGACCAAAAAAAGAAAAAAGAAAAACAACTCTGTAAAGTAAGTAGAATATCTCTGTTTTATAGATGATGAAATTGGGGTCCAGAGAAGGTTAAGAAACTTTCTTAAATTTTTGTGAGTGATAGACTTGGCCTTGAAGCCAAATTTTTCAGACTCCAAACCCAATGCTTGAATGTCTAAAAGGAGTTTAACTGGGACTGTGTAGAATTGTACTTGCCCTAGTTTAGCCAGCTAGTAAGTGGTGGAGCTGGGCTCAGACCCTGGTTTGCAGGCTGAAGTCCACCACACCAGCTTGTCTTCCAAAATGCTACAATGTGTAAATTAACCAGATGAATTTCATTATTTTAGGCCTGTTCTGAAAAAGTGAAAATAAAGATATAAAATCTAATACCCAACCATCAAACTAAATCAGCTCAAGTCTGGGCTTTAAAAGTCTCTGGCATTCATTTGAGTGAGTACTCAATCAGATAAAGCAACTATAGATCTGGACGTTGTGATTAAAATATGCATTAGGAAGTTTGCAAGGCTAGTGTATAAGAAGAACACAAAGAAAAATAAACAATGAAAACAGAAACTTTGGTGGCACTATTTATAATAGGGAAGACATTGAAGCAACTTGTGTCCGTTAGCAGATCAATAAATAAAGAAGATATGGTATTGTTGTGTATATATATTCCTCAGCAATAAAAAAGAATGAAGTATTGCCATTTCCAGCAACATGGATGGACCTAGAGACTATCATACTAAGTGAAGTAAGAGAGAAAGATAGATATTGTATGATAGGTTATATATGGAATCTAAAAAAAAAGATACAAAAAAACTTATTTACAAAACAAACTCACAGACATAGAAAACAAACATGGTTACCAAAGGGGAATAGAAGAGGGATAAATTAGGAGTATGAACTTAATATTACCATATATAAGATAGATAAACAACAAAGATTTACGGTATAGCACAGAGAATTATATTCAATATCTTGTAATAAATTATAATGGGAAAAATCACAGAAAAAGAATATAGATATATACATATCTATTTGTACAAAATCACTTTGTTTACTCAAAATTAACACAATATTTTTAATCAGCTATGATTTAATTTAAAAAGTACTAAAGCTTCCATAGTTGGCAAATGTGCTGTTTTGTGGATTGAGTTGACTCATTGGAAAAGACTCTGATGCTGGGAGGGATTAGGGGCAGGAGGAAAAGGGGAAGACAGAGGATGAGATGGCTGGATGGCATCATTGACTCGATGGATGTGAGTTTGAGTGAACTCCGGGAGTTGGTGATAGACAGGGAGGCCTGGTGTGCTGCAGTTCATGGAGTCGTAAAGAGTCAGACACAACTAAGCAACTGAACTGAACTGAACTGAATTTGTACGTGAAAGTAAAAGTCACTCAGTCGTGTCTGACTCTTGGCAACCTCATGAACTATACAGTCCGTGAAACTCTCCAGGCCAGACTACTAGCATGGGTAGCCTTTCCCTTCTCCAGGAGATCTTCCAAACCCAGGGATAGAACCTAGGTCTCCTGCATTGCAGGCGAATTCTTTACCAGCTGAGCCACAAGAGAAGCCCCTTTGCATGTAATTTATATGTACATTGGTGCAAATGCTGGGAGCCACGCATGCTGAAAGTTTTTCCTGTTACTCTTGCTATCCTGGAGTACTGAGCGATTGCCATGGCCTTGAACTTGCAGGAAATAGCTCCACTTAATCTTGACTTTTCTTAATGTATCAGTGGATGTAGTAATGACAACGTAGTTAGTAGTGAAGTTGAAAGATGATGGCAGCTTAGGCTAGGTGGTACTAGAAGAGGCAGAGGAAAAGAATAAGTAGTTTTAAGATACTTAATGTGTATTCAGAGATGTTGAAGTTGTCAAGAATGATGCGTGGGTAGTAGTGTCATCTACTGAGATAAGGACACTGGTAAAAGCATATTTGGTTGGTATGGGGTGGAGCAATCACGACTATTTCTTAGCTGTCCAAAGGAAGACGGATATATGGCTAAAATTCAGGGAGAATTCTGGGCTAGAAAGATGTATTTTGTGTCATTTATATACAGGTAAGTAAAACTATGGGTATTGTTCAAAGCTCCTATAAAATGAATGAAAAGATAAGAGGGCCTAATGACTAGATAATGATTAATTTGCAAAGGAGAAAAATAAGTAGTAGGCTAATAATTGCAGATAACCTGGAAAAAATCCAGGTGAATGAATATGAGAACTGGAAATAGTTCAGTGCGAGGAATGAGACTGTTTCAATAAGAGAGATAAGTTATAGATTAACAGACCGTAGAATCATTAGTTAATTCATCAATTAATCAAACAAGGTCAAAATTTCTTCTGTGTCAAACAATAGTTAAAAACCGAGACTATCAAGTCTATTAGGGCCCCCAAAGCTTAGTTCTTTGACACAGCTACAGCTACTCAGCTACTGAGTCGAGTCTGAAGCTGGTTGTGGATTATCTGTCACGCTACTTCGGATTTCTTCTCTCTATTATTTTTGTCATTTCTTTGCATTTAGCACTTCCATCAATGACTAGGCAGGAATAGAGAAAGAAAGTTATAGTAAAATCATTAGTTTTTTTTTTTTTTTTCCTAATGCTGGTACATAATTGATGGTATAAGAATAAAATCCTAAGAACAACTGCACTTGTAAAATTTTTTTTATTGTTGTCCCTGAATCTCATTACTTAAACTAGACTACAAAGTGTCTAACTCTATATATCTTTCCAACCAGGATCTTTCAATGTTTCAAAGCAATTCAAGTGACTATAATGCATCAAAAAAAAAAAAAAAGAAGAAGAAGAAGCAAAGAAGCTGTTATCAAGGAGACAATATACACTTCACAAGTATTTAATATTTCACTGTCTTTTAAATTCATATCCATGTAAATATTAAAAAGATAATAACACGTGCAGTTAAATATAGNACAAGTAAATAAAAAAAAAAAAAAAAAAAAAAAAAAAAGAAGAAGAAGCAAAGAAGCTGTTATCAAGGAGACAATATACACTTCACAAGTATTTAATATTTCACTGTCTTTTAAATTCATATCCATGTAAATATTAAAAAGATAATAACACGTGCAGTTAAATATAGGATCATATAAAGCAGTATCCTACTAGCAAAAGTAGTTCTTTTCCCTCTTTGTTGATTGTTATTCCGGAGAAGGAAGAGTCTTCATATGACAACTCCAATGTTGCACTGGAATGTGATAAAGTAAAAACTCAGAATAGCTTGAAAATGCTTTCAATTAGAGACAAAACAGGATTAATTTTGTGAGAGTACTTTGTTGCACAGAAACTTCTTATAATCTTTGTATCCTGATTGATATTGACTAAACATTATTTAGGATAATGGCTTTTGGACTATTGTATCTTTTGATATGAAGTGACATTATGCAATAGAAAGGCAGTCGTTTTGCTGGTGAACATATCATTTTAACCAAATGTTTGGTTTGGCTGTTTCATACCGGAAACAGAGCCATGTCTGGCCTTAGGAGCCAAGGAGGAGGCACACACCTCTCTTTTGAGATTTAAGCTTTCTCTAAAAGTTCTGTGCTTCATAACATCTCAGTCCTTGACTCCCACCTCAATCAGCCATTGTGCTAAACATTCCCATTACTCACTCTTTTGAATAAAAGCACTGATGTGTAAATGCTATCTTGGAATGATAAGATATAAAATAATTTGTTTAAGATAAGTCATTTCATTTCCTCTTGGGATTAAAACATTTGGGTATCAGAAACAGCCAATTAAACACTCAGTACCTTGTTAACCATCTTGTGAGATATGAAGTAGTATATATTTTTCATGTCCTCACACAACTCATATTCTTATTTTAAGCCATACTGAATAGAAAATGAGCTTGGCATTCATTTTAACACTGTGAAGATAAGAAAGTCAAATCTAGAAAAAATGTGTTCTAATGACCAAAAGAGATCCAAAGCTTGATCTAGTTATTTTAATGATCTTTCAATGGAAAAAAAAAATAGCCATGTCTTTTAGGCAGGAGCTTCAATATTCTACTTCATTTTAACTTCTTAAATCTCACTTATTATTATTATATATATATTTATTTGTTGGCTGTGCTGGGTTTTGTTGTGGTGCACAGGCTTCTTTAGTTGTGGCATGCAGACTTAGTTGCCTTGTGGCATGTGGGATCTTTGCTCCCCAAGCAGGGACTGAACTCATGTCTCCTGCATTGGAAGGCATATTCTTAACCACTGAACCACCAGGGAAGTCCCAATGTCTCACTTTAATCGCTCATGAAGTTACCATTCCTTGTGTTTAGGTATATTGCTCTTTGTTCTCTAGCTGCTGCTGCTGCTAAGTCACTTCAGTCGTGTCCGACTCTGTGTGACCCCATAGACACAGCCCACCAGGCTCCCCTGTCCCTGGGCTTCTCTAGGCAAGAACACTGGAATGGGTTACCATTTCCTTCTCCAATGGATGAAAGTGAAAAGTGAAAGTGAAGTTGCTCAGTCGTGTCTGACTCTGAGCGACCTCATGGACTGCAGCCCACCAGGCTCCTTCGTCCATGGGATTTTCCAGGCAAGAGTACTGGAGTGGGGCGCCATTGCCTTCTCCCTTGTTCTCCAGATCGTTCACTTATTTTTCATATTTCACTTATTTACATCCATTTCTCCATCTCAAAAATTGACTCTTGGGTGGGATAGACTGTGGAACTTTGCTCATTTCACTACTTATCACATCTTAGGATACTCCCACCAATAGTCTCTGTCAGTCTTGACCATAACTGAAGGGTCAGTACTCTGCTCTGTACATGAACGCACAGGCCTCCCTGTGGAGGCAGAGGCTGAAAGGTGCCCGCTTGACAAATAATGTGATTCCCTGTGTTCCTGGATCAGAGAGTCTACTTCTGCCAACCTAGTCCAGCTCTGAACTCTGGTCAATAAGGATCTTCTTTTAACTTTTTCCCCTCCTCCCCCAGTCTTGCTGCTCCAGACCATCCATGCTGTAGCTTGTTATCCTGCAGAGAACCACTTCCCAGCATGGGACTGACACTTGTCTGCAAGATTGATTCCTAAATGTTCTGCACATTGTCTTTGTGGATGACTGTGGTCACTAACTGAAAGTTAGACCATAAGGAAGTCAGGACATGTCAAGGGTATTTGGTAAAAAAACAGTTAAAGAAAAAGATTAAAGAAGATTAAAGTCCAATATGTTTTCATTTAATTTGGCTGAGATAGTATGGTATTAAATTATCCAATCATCCATATTCATTGCCAAAGAGTCATTTTTGTGGTAGCTAAATCTAAAAGAAATCTGTAATAAATAGACATCCATAAATAAAATCAGCTGCCTTACAGTTTTTATTGGCTTCAATGAGAGGATAACATAAATAGTATTTTGTTTCTATCATAACACAGTTATTAAGGCAGGATAGTCAAATGTTATTGTGGTTCCTCCTAATTATATAACTGCCATTATGTAAACTGATTTTCTTTCTTCTGGTTAAAGAAGAGACTGTTTTATACAGTTCAACAATGTCACTGGTTAATAAAGCACTATTTGTACCATTCAGGATTCATCCATCATCTTATACACACAAAATTTTACTCAACATTATCATTACCTCTCTGTGGAAGGTAAGAATTTTACATTTGCAGGAAAACATAGACTTGCCTTATTCTTAGGGTGAATTTTTCTTAAGAACTAATTTCAATACAAAATAATTAACCAAGGTTCTTTCCGGTTAGAAAAGACATTGGAATGTATAGTGTTTTTTTTGTTTTTTTCTTTTTGCAGAGTTTGTATTTCTGACAATTTCTTAACCTGCAATAGAAGTCTTGACCTGCTTTAGAAAGTCTGTTATCTTGAATTGGGTTAAATTTGAGATATTCTCAAGCCATATGTAATGAAATAGGCAGAACAGATAATGTTTTTGAAATAATAACTTTCCTGTAATCCTTGTTCACAATGCTTTGTAGGAAAGATGATGAATTTCCTTCTCTTTATTTCTTGGACCTGGCTTGAAAGGCAACTGGCTTTAGTGGAGTCAGAAACTCTGACCCTGTGATGCTGGGCAAGACAGTATATTTGAGAGCTTCAGCTCTCTCCCTGCAAAGTGAGATGTTAAATGGAATGTTCTTTGATTTCCCTTTAAACTATATGGAAATTGTAAAAAGCTGATTAAGCTGGGTTCTATGAAACAGATGATAGAGAGAAAGGCAGCAAAACAGCAGAGGAAGAAAACCCAAAAAGTGGAGAACACGTGGGACGATGTGAGGGTGGCTCTTCGAGGCTGGCAGCCTGGCTCTCGTTGATTCTGATAGCTTTCTCCACGATACCTTGAATGATCTCACACCACAAGGAAAGTCTGGGTGTGGGTTGAAAAGGAAGGACGTGAGTTTTACTGGTTGAAAATGACAGGCTTAATCTGAAATTCATTAGTTCCTTAGTTCAGTTCAGTTCAGCCACTCAGTCGTGTCCTACTCTTTGCTACCCCATGAACTGCAGCATGCCAGGCCTCCCTGTCCATCACCAACTCCCGGAGTCCACCCAAACTCATGTCCATTGAGTCGGTAATGCCATCCAACCATCTCATCCTCTATTGTCCCCTTCTCCTCCTGCCTTCAATCTTTCCCAGCACCAGGGTCTTTTGAAAAGAGTCAGTCACCTCTTCGTGTCAGGTGGCCAAAGTATTGCAGTTTCAGCTTCAACATCAGTCCTTCCAATGAACACCAGGACCGATCTCCTTTAGGATGGACTGGTTGGATCTCCTTGCAGTCCAAGGGACTCTCAAGACTCTTCTCCAAAACGACAGTTCAAAAGCATCAATCCTTCTGTGCTCAGCTTTCTTTATAGTCCAACTCTCACATCCATACATGACTACTGGAAAAACCATAGCCTTGATTAGATGGACCTTTGTTGACAAAGTTTCTTAAGTGATAGTTAAAATAATGGAACATTAGGTCAGAGGGGCAGTAGTTAAAAACAGACAAAAATGACTGCTAATTCCAAATGCCCCATAATGTCATTTGAGGCAAAAATTTCCAGAATTAACAAAAAGTTTAGTTATATCATTTGTATGGTCAATGTATGTCACACCCCTAAAACATGTGCTTCTCCTTAAAATGCTACTCAGAGAATGTTTTTTCCATTCTAAATTTGATTCCTGGGTACTCTTTGACTGTGTGCATGTATGTGTACATGCACATGTGTATTTATTTTTTATAAAGTCACTTGGAAGCCTATGATGGCCCCAAAAGAGTCTGCCTGCTGGCTGAAACACATCTCATTTCCTCTAGGTCTGTGCTTGTCACAGTACATTGTGGTGGTCTATCTTCTTCTCACTGCCCAACAAGAAAAGTCCCTTGAGGACACAAATTATGTCTTATGTTTTCCTAGAACCTAAATTGCCTATGGCTCAGAGTGGATCAAGCATGCTGCTAGGGTGGTGATGGGTAGATGGAAATCCCAACTAAGATGCTTATGGTTCAGTGGGGGGGGGGTGTCTCTGGAGTGAAAAATGTCTATGATGTCAATATATGGCAATAAATCCTAAATTTATATGTGACCCAGGGGACAATGGGTCATAAAATATTTGGTTGTAAAGGTAGAAGGATGAGAGAGTGTGGTCACAGAGTAACTGGACTTATAATCGCTATTTGACTTTTCCTATTACCACTAGATACTGCTGAAACTAGAGACAAGAAATGCTGAATTAGGGAATCAGTTCCCTTGTTTCCAGTGAGGTGATGATGGTTCATAGTTCCACATAGGTGCCACTTGTAGTCAGGATTCAAAACATTCAACAGTAGGCAATAGCCCCACCTTGCTCCCAATTCCAACCATGTGCCTGATACTCCAGATGGGGAGGAGACAAATGCAGGGCTCACCTCCAGATTCTGTTCACTCAGCCTGTTCTCTAGGTCTGGAAACGCTTGCCTTCATTTTTCTGTCTGGGGATTTCCCACACACCTGTGATACGTTAAAGATGGCTGCTAATCCTCTCATTGAGAGACGAGTCTGTATCCCTTCACTTGGAATCTGGTTTGACTCTGTGACTACCTGACTGATAGACTATGATGATCCCAAGCCTCAGAGACTGGCAGCTTCCACTTCCTATCTCTTGGAATGTGGGCTCCGAAGGAAACTAGCTGTCACGTGATAGGATGATAGGTCTGGCTCCCCTGAAACTGCCATGCCTGTGAGAAGCCCATGCTGTGGAGAGCCCATCAGGGGTGAGATGTCATGTGAAGAAAGGGAGAGGCCAAGGGAGACTGAGGTACCAGGGAGACAAGTGAGGGAGCCTCGTGGTAGTGGATGCTCTGTCCTAGCTGCATCAACTAACACCCATGGGTCAGAGATAAACCACTCACCTGAGCTCTTCTTGAATTTCTGACAAGCAAAGTCATGAGCAAAATAAGATGAGTGCTTTAAGGCAGTAGGTTTTAGTGTAGTTTGTTTAGTTCAGTTCAGTTGCTCAGTCGTGTCCGACTCTTTGCAACCCCATGAATCGCAGCATGCCAGGCCTCCCTGTCCGTCACCGACTCCCGGAGTTCACTCAGGCTCACATCCATCGAGTCAGGGATGCCNTCCCTGCAAAGTGAGATGTTAAATGGAATGTTCTTTGATTTCCCTTTAAACTATATGGAAATTGTAAAAAGCTGATTAAGCTGGGTTCTATGAAACAGATGATAGAGAGAAAGGCAGCAAAACAGCAGAGGAAGAAAACCCAAAAAGTGGAGAACACGTGGGACGATGTGAGGGTGGCTCTTCGAGGCTGGCAGCCTGGCTCTCGTTGATTCTGATAGCTTTCTCCACGATACCTTGAATGATCTCACACCACAAGGAAAGTCTGGGTGTGGGTTGAAAAGGAAGGACGTGAGTTTTACTGGTTGAAAATGACAGGCTTAATCTGAAATTCATTAGTTCCTTAGTTCAGTTCAGTTCAGCCACTCAGTCGTGTCCTACTCTTTGCTACCCCATGAACTGCAGCATGCCAGGCCTCCCTGTCCATCACCAACTCCCGGAGTCCACCCAAACTCATGTCCATTGAGTCGGTAATGCCATCCAACCATCTCATCCTCTATTGTCCCCTTCTCCTCCTGCCTTCAATCTTTCCCAGCACCAGGGTCTTTTGAAAAGAGTCAGTCACCTCTTCGTGTCAGGTGGCCAAAGTATTGCAGTTTCAGCTTCAACATCAGTCCTTCCAATGAACACCAGGACCGATCTCCTTTAGGATGGACTGGTTGGATCTCCTTGCAGTCCAAGGGACTCTCAAGACTCTTCTCCAAAACGACAGTTCAAAAGCATCAATCCTTCTGTGCTCAGCTTTCTTTATAGTCCAACTCTCACATCCATACATGACTACTGGAAAAACCATAGCCTTGATTAGATGGACCTTTGTTGACAAAGTTTCTTAAGTGATAGTTAAAATAATGGAACATTAGGTCAGAGGGGCAGTAGTTAAAAACAGACAAAAATGACTGCTAATTCCAAATGCCCCATAATGTCATTTGAGGCAAAAATTTCCAGAATTAACAAAAAGTTTAGTTATATCATTTGTATGGTCAATGTATGTCACACCCCTAAAACATGTGCTTCTCCTTAAAATGCTACTCAGAGAATGTTTTTTCCATTCTAAATTTGATTCCTGGGTACTCTTTGACTGTGTGCATGTATGTGTACATGCACATGTGTATTTATTTTTTATAAAGTCACTTGGAAGCCTATGATGGCCCCAAAAGAGTCTGCCTGCTGGCTGAAACACATCTCATTTCCTCTAGGTCTGTGCTTGTCACAGTACATTGTGGTGGTCTATCTTCTTCTCACTGCCCAACAAGAAAAGTCCCTTGAGGACACAAATTATGTCTTATGTTTTCCTAGAACCTAAATTGCCTATGGCTCAGAGTGGATCAAGCATGCTGCTAGGGTGGTGATGGGTAGATGGAAATCCCAACTAAGATGCTTATGGTTCAGTGGGGGGGGGGTGTCTCTGGAGTGAAAAATGTCTATGATGTCAATATATGGCAATAAATCCTAAATTTATATGTGACCCAGGGGACAATGGGTCATAAAATATTTGGTTGTAAAGGTAGAAGGATGAGAGAGTGTGGTCACAGAGTAACTGGACTTATAATCGCTATTTGACTTTTCCTATTACCACTAGATACTGCTGAAACTAGAGACAAGAAATGCTGAATTAGGGAATCAGTTCCCTTGTTTCCAGTGAGGTGATGATGGTTCATAGTTCCACATAGGTGCCACTTGTAGTCAGGATTCAAAACATTCAACAGTAGGCAATAGCCCCACCTTCCTCCCAATTCCAACCATGTGCCTGATACTCCAGATGGGGAGGAGACAAATGCAGGGCTCACCTCCAGATTCTGTTCACTCAGCCTGTTCTCTAGGTCTGGAAACGCTTGCCTTCATTTTTCTGTCTGGGGATTTCCCACACACCTGTGATACGTTAAAGATGGCTGCTAATCCTCTCATTGAGAGACGAGTCTGTATCCCTTCACTTGGAATCTGGTTTGACTCTGTGACTACCTGACTGATAGACTATGATGATCCCAAGCCTCAGAGACTGGCAGCTTCCACTTCCTATCTCTTGGAATGTGGGCTCCGAAGGAAACTAGCTGTCACGTGATAGGATGATAGGTCTGGCTCCCCTGAAACTGCCATGCCTGTGAGAAGCCCATGCTGTGGAGAGCCCATCAGGGGTGAGATGTCATGTGAAGAAAGGGAGAGGCCAAGGGAGACTGAGGTACCAGGGAGACAAGTGAGGGAGCCTCGTGGTAGTGGATGCTCTGTCCTAGCTGCATCAACTAACACCCATGGGTCAGAGATAAACCACTCACCTGAGCTCTTCTTGAATTTCTGACAAGCAAAGTCATGAGCAAAATAAGATGAGTGCTTTAAGGCAGTAGGTTTTAGTGTAGTTTGTTTAGTTCAGTTCAGTTGCTCAGTCGTGTCCGACTCTTTGCAACCCCATGAATCGCAGCATGCCAGGCCTCCCTGTCCGTCACCGACTCCCGGAGTTCACTCAGGCTCACATCCATCGAGTCAGGGATGCCATCCAGCCATCTCATCCTCTGTCGTCCCCTTCTCCTCCTGCCCCCAATCCCTCCCAGCATCACAGTCTTTTCCAATGAGTCAACTCTTCGCATGAGGTGGCCAAAGTACTGGAGCTTCAGCTTTAGCATCATTCCTTCCAAAGAAATCTCAGGGCTGATCTCTTTCAGAATGGACTGGTTGGATCTCCAGTACTAAACACCTGAAACAATATCCTTCAAGACTGTGGGCAGTAGTGTCATATTTGGGGGACAGATTTAATCTCCCCCAACTTCTCCCGTGTTCCTCTGTCCAAAGCAGTCATAGCCCTCACTTTTGGTTGACTATCTCCTATTAGGCACAATATTTGGCCTTTTACATACATTTTCTCCCTGATTTCTCAAAACAAATCTATAAAAAAGGTATTCTCATTACATTGACCAGGGGTTGGAACAGGGAATTACCCAAGATTATTGAAGGTCCCACAGAGAAACACTGAAGAGTTGGAATCTGACCTTGGTTCTGTCTGACTCTTTCCACAGCAGAACTCTGTACCCATTTTAGCCTTGTGTTTGTAGATTATGATGATCTCGTTTTGAATCGTTCTCCACGTGCCACACTGCAAGGGAGAGTTTTCTGTTCACTGTGATACTCTCCAGCGTCAAGCACTGTGCCTCATGCTCAATCAGTCTTCCTTGAATGAGTGAACAGCCTGCAGAAGAATTTCTAGAAAATCAGCACAAGGCTGTATTCATGTGAAACAGATAGTTGCCTTCCAGGGGAAGGGAACAACTCTTAGCCGTACTTAGAAGCCCAGGTTCTGCAGTCCCTACTGATTCCATTTTGAGAATATTGGCAATGGTAGCATCCAGTGTGTAGCCACGAGCCTGGGCTATCTTTACCTGAATCTTCAATACATAGTACTACATCAGCATGTTAACAGAGAATGAATATTATTGTATGTAGTTGCTGTGAGAAAACCTGTCTAATAGATGAGCTTGCTTTAAGTAATGGAAAGAACACAGTCACCTCTGCAGGAGAGTCTCCTATCTTTCACAGCTAAAGCTATGGGAATTGAGAATGCAAAACTGAGGCTTACTTAAAAGCAGGGAGACAGATAAGCAGCCTTAGACAAGGCAGCACAGGTCAGATTGGGATAAGAAGTCCCAGAGTTGGGAATTTCTGATTTGCTGGTGCTGTCACCCATATTTTGTATGGACAAGAATTTTCCCTGAGTCCCGTAAATCTTGCTCTTACTGACATTGTTCTCCCTTTGACACTTTATTGGGTGCATTCCATAAGCATTTACCCAACAGGAAATATACAGCAAAGAACATTTAAGAGAAAGCAGCACCGCCTGATTTCTTTGTGAAAGCAGAATTAATGCAAGGGATTTCCAAGTAGAGTGAGGCAAATAAAATGCCAGCTTAGAGCTTAAATCCTGCCAGAAGACCAGAAATAACTTACACAATGTGACCTTTTCCCAAGCATACTTGTGTACGGGAAGAGCTACAGTGAGAAGTGAGGAAACTGTCTGCAAGAGAGATTAGACCTTCAGATGTCACTTGTTTGTGTCCTGTGGATACCCCGGGGTGCAGCTGGAGACTCGTGAATCATTTAGGAGAGGGTAGAGACTTTGTTAATTTTGTCCTATATTGAAAGAGAGAAATGAATTCCTATTATAGTTTCCTTTACATTTTCTTAATGGATTTGATAAAAAGAGACAGATTTTGTAATGGATTGGATTTTGATTAGCTTTCTGTCCCATTCTCTGAGTACACTGGAATTTAATTAAAAAAAAGAAAAACACCTTAATCTTATTGGGATCAAGCAGCTGTAATCTTGTGGGTTTGGGGATGTGCACACACTCTTTTGCTGGCCATGTGAGGGTCTGTGTTTTTGTCAGTAACACGTCAGTATTGTCTGTTGAGTAAGGAATGTGTTTGAAACTCAAGAGGAAAATATGGATCATCCGCTGCTTGTATTAAATTTCTTTCTTCACATGTCTGTCATTTTCGTTAGAACATTCAGTGAAATTAGGTCAGTTATGGTTTTAGTTAGCAATGCAGCTCTTGTGTTGTACACAAATCATATGATGTTTCTAATTATCTCTGCTTTTTAACATTGATCTGAAACCAAATCCTTAACTATGCATGGCTTAGAGGTGTTTCCTTCTCCCCCTTTCCTTTTTGCTTTGACTTCTTTCTGGGGCAAATATGAAACTTAATCTTGCAATAGCAAGACACAATATTCTTGGCTTTATAGGCAGCTTAAAAGCCCAGGGTTAAGAGGGAAAGAAATGGATAATTAGTGTATAGTTGGAGATGGAGATTTTTGGAGTAATTAATTACACAATCCACTACTATTTTTCTAAGGGGTACTGTGATGCTTATCTGAATTTTCTAGGTACACCAAAGAGCCTTTGGAAATCTCAGTGGTCTTCCTTAGGCCAAGAGCTCTAGATTTTCTGGCTCTTGAGCTGTGCTCAGTTTTCAAGGGTATGGAAGCTTTTGAAAAGTATTTCTTCTGGTCTCAAAATGTGAGCTTCTATATGGTGGCAGAGGGAGGGAAACCTGGGAAATGCAACATGATCTGTAAGGAGACAATATATTGCTTTGCTTTTTTAACTGAGTACAAGGGGGAACGGTGTCACAAAGGGTTTTCAAAAGCACTTCTCTGTTGAGTTTTAAAAACAGGATTGATTCTCTTCAGTCTAGTTTATCAGATGCTAGGACAATCCAACTGTGCAGATGTACCTCAAGGCAGAGACCAAATGAACGCCAAATGCTTTCCGATCTGCAGTTCCGTAAAGAGACAGGAAAACCCTCAGTGTTGCCTAGCCCTCTGGGGCTGGTCCTTGGTCACGTCCCTTAAGGGTTTTAGGCATGATTTGCAGCAACATGGATGGATTTAGAGGGCACTATGCTAAGTGAAGTAAATCAGACAGAGAAAAACAAATACTGTACAATATCATTTATATATGGAATCTAAAAAGGTACAACAAACTAGTGAATAAAAAGAAAAGGAAGCAGATTCACAGATATAGAGAACAGAGAGAAAAATCTATTGACTCCCAGTGGGGAGAAGAAAGGGGGGTGGGCAAGAGAGGGGCAAGGGAGTTTTAAAAAGAAAAGGTTCTTATGGGATTGTAGGAAATCATGTGTGAAATTTTTGAAAACTGTAAAGCACTGTAGGATTTTTAAATAAATAAATAAATGTAAACGTTTTAGACATGGAAGATTCATGGAAACCTAAGGCTTGAGAGAAGCTGTGCGTGAAGAAAAGAGAGTCAGTTTCACTTGCTTTTCTTTCCCTTCTTCACAAACATATTCATTAAGTACCTACTAGGTTCTAGGACCTGTGATAAGCTGTGGGGATTAAGAAAAAAAGAGTAAGTGATGGCCCTTGCCTTCAAGGAGCCCAGAGTGTGACGGAGGAGGCGTAAGATGGGAAGGAATCATGACTATGTGATTCTGGCAGTAGAACTGCAGTGAACTGAGTTGTGTTCCACAGAAAGCTAGGTTCAAGCCCTCACTCCTGCTGCCTAGGAATGCAAGCTTATTGGGAAACAGAGTCTTTGCACATGTAGCTAAGTTAAAGGTCTTGAGGTAGGATCACCCTGGACTAAGACTGGGCCCTGAATCATTGACTAGTGTCCTTATAAGAGAAATGAGAGGAGGACTTGAGATGCGCAGACACACAGAGAGAAGGCCAGGTGATTACTGAGGCAGAGCTTGGATTTAAACAACACGAGCCCAAGGGTGGGGCTTCCCTGGTGGCTCAGATGGTAAATAATCTGCCTGTAGTGCAGGAGATCTCGATTTGATTCCTTTGTCAGGAAGATCCCCTGCAGAAAGGATAGGCTACCCACTCCAGTATTCTTGGACTTCCCTGGTGCCTCAGATAGTGAAGGATCTGCCTGCAATGTGGGAGACCAGGGTTCGATCCCTGGGCTGGGAAGATGGCCTAGAGGAGGGCGTGGCAACCCATTCTGGTATTCTTGCTGGAGAATTCCATGGACAGAGGTGCCTGACAGGCTACAGTCCATGGGGTTGAAAGACTGAGCCATAAGCACAGCACAGCTGAAGGGTGCTATGGTTTCCAACAGCCAGGAAAAGCCAGGAAAAGGTGATGAAGGGTCACGTCTCAGAGCCTCCTTTGGGAGCCAACCCTGGCACACTCTTGATTTTGGACTTCTGGGCTCCAGAGTTGTGAGAGAACACATTTCTGTTGTTTTCAACCCCGTGTATGCTAATTTGTTATGACCGCCTTAGGAAATGATTGCAGATATGTTTAAGAGAAGAGTCAGAAAACAGTTGTGTCTAAAAGCTCAGGGAGGGCTTCTCAGAAATGTACCACTTAAGCAGAGTCTTGAAAGGAGACCAGTTCACCAGTTGCTCAGTGGGGTAAAAGACATTATAGGCAGAGGGAGCCTTACAGCAAATTCAATGTTAACAAGTGTGTCTTCAGAAAATGCTATGTCATCAGTGTAGCTGGAGTACAGGGAGTGATATGGAGAATGAGAGACAATAAGAAAAACTGGAGCAAAATTGTGACGGTTTTGTATGGCATGTTAGAGAACTAGACTTTCTCTGGGCAATTTGTCCTCAATTTCTCTGCCACAATACAATGTGCCTGTGAGATACATTGTAAGTAATTGACTATAAATAATAAAATGCTGAAATTTTCTAAAATAATTAGTTTTGCTTTCAGCTGGACGTGATTTGAAATTATCCAGGTAAATAAGCCATCCTTGCTCATATTTTGATGTGTTTCTTCACTGGGAGGGAAAGGGGCAGAGCTGTGACAAGCATTTAGAGAACTGGGTATAACTGGTACCACTGATGAATATGAACACCTGTTGTGTGTGTGGCAGAAAAGAAGTTCACTGCTTTGGATGGCAGAAATCCAACAGAGACTTTGAAGTTGAACAGTGAGAACATGATTTTGACTTCTCAGGATAACTGTGAAGGTGATGCTGAGAACGGGAAAGAAATGGAAAAATGTTTGTTTTGGAGGGCTGGTGGTAGTAGTCATGACCAGGATCAGTTGAAAATCATGATCTTAGTGGTTTTGGAGATGGTAAAATGGGATGGGCAGTTTTAAAGAGATCTTTCTGAGATAGAAATTACTAGTCTGTGACTACAACTAGATGTTGATGTCATTGATTGGATTAGAGAATATGGTGTGGGGGAAGGAGTAAATTTTTGAGAGAAGATAGTGAGTTGAAACTGGACATATTTGATTTGAAATCCAGAAAGAGGTGTCTGAATTCTTCCAAAATATAGAGTACTGGGTGTCATCACCCATGGTGGAGTCTGATACCTTGATGGGGAACTCTCCATTGAAGGATAACTGTCGAAGGTACACAGAAGACAGCCAAGAACAAAACTTTGCCGGGAAAGGTCATAATAAGAAACAAGGGTGAGGTGAGCTAATCAAGGCTCATTGGCCTCACCAATGAGCCAATGACTCATATATACATATGGGTCAGAGGAGAACAAAAATGAAGGCTCTCTTGAAAATCAAGGAAGATCTGGTGTACTAGCTTTCTAAGGCTGCCATAAAGATTACCATAAGCTTGCCTTAAAACAAAAATTTATTTGCTCACAGTTCTGAAGACTAGAAGTCTGAAATCAAGAGCCCAGGAGACTCATACTCTTACTGAAGCAGGGGAATCTTTGCTTTCCTCTTCCAGCATGTGATAGCTCCTGGTGTTTCCTGGCTTGGGCAGCACAATTCCAGCCTCAGCTTTTCTTGTCACATGACCTTCATCCTTTTGCTTCTGTGTCTCAAATCGCCCTCTTTTCATTATAAGGATACCACCAATCATTCAATTAAAAACTCGTTCTAAATCCAGGATGCTCTCATGTTGAGATCTTTTATTTAATTGCATCTGCAATGACTCCATTTCCAAATAAATTCACATTCCCATCTACTGGAGGCTGGGACTAGGATACAGGTTTCTGTGAAACAGAGTTCACTACAGAAGTCATACCAAATGTCAGAGGAAGGAAGATTGGACATTAGATCGACAATAAGAAAGTTACTGATGACTTGAATCAGAGCAATTCCAGGAGAGGAACTTCAAGCTGCTTGTTCAGCTCCTGACTTAGTAGATCTACAGGTAATGATGGGTACAGCTTTCCCTCTGGAAGAAGGCCACATCAGTACTTCAGCAGGCAAAATCATCTAGATTACAAATGATCTAGCAGAGGACCAGAAAGATTAGGTCATCTGCCCAAGGTCATATCACTGGAGTCCAGCCTAGATTTTCATCTTCCAGAGCTCTGCTCAGATTTATTTACTTTTGGAAAATATAGAAATCTCCCCCTAAAAGTAAAAATCATTCATAAGCCTGTAACTTTAGAGAATAACCTGATGGAGGGCTAGAGAGTTTAGTATTCTACTTCAGGACAAAAGGGATGTAGGGTAGTCAACCGTTTCCTGTTGGCTCAGGCCTGGAAGTGTTCCTGGGACATGACTTTAGTGATAAAGCAGCGAAAATCTTTCAGCAAACTGAGACAACTTGATTACTGAAGTTAGAGGAGGGAATTATTATAGAGAACTGGCAAGACCTGTGGCTCAGAGACAGGGTGGCAGCACAGATGCAGAAAAGCCAGTGATTAGCCAGGGACTAGCAGAGAGGGAGTGGGGCTTCTCTGGTAGCTTGGTGGTAAAGAATTTGCCTGCCAATGCAGGACACGTGGGTTTGATCCCTGGGTCAGAAAGATCCCCTGGAGGAGAAAATGGCTACCCACTATAGTATTCTTGCCTGGGGAATCTCATGGACAGAGGAATCTGGTGGGTTGCAGTCCATGAGGTTGCAAAAAGTCAAACACAACTTAGTGAGTAAACAACAACAATGAACAGAGAGGGGCCTGGAGATAGGGGAGGTGGAGAGAAGGAGGTGGAAAAACTTAGGAAATAAATATTTAATCCTCTCTCTCCTCCCAGTCTCCAAACTGCAGAGTCAACTGGAAAGTTGTGGAGCCCAGGCTTATATTCCATCAGGGTCATTCTTTTGGGCACTTAGAAGTACAGGAAAGGGCTGAGAATGAACCTGAAGAAACAAACAGTCAATAATCACTAGAAGCATTTATGGTGTGCTGAATATTGTGTTTGCTACTTTAACAAAAAATATCTCCTTTAAGAACAGTATGGAGATTCCTTAAAAAACTGAAAACAGCTATATTACAGCCCTACAATCCCATCCCTGTGGGGTATATCCAGAGGAAACCATGATTCAAAAAGATACACATACCCCAGTGTTCATTGCAGCACTGTGTACAACAGCGGGACATGGATAGAACCTAAATATCCATCGGCAGATGAATGGATAAAGTTGTGGCTCATATGTACAATGGAATATTACTCAGCTTAAAAAAATATCATATGCTTTGCAGCAACATGGATGCAACTAGAGATGATCATACTAGGAGAAATGAGCCAAAGACAAGTATCAAATGCTATCACTTATAGGTGAAATCTAAAGCAAGAGATACAAATGATCTTTCATACACAACAGAAATGGGCCCACAAACATAGAAACAAACTTACAGTTACCAAAGATGTAGGATAAAGGAGGGATAAATTAGGAGTTTGGAATTAACATATACACACTAATGTATATGTGTGTATAGGAGAAAATAGGAGAAGGAAATGGCAACCCACTCCAGTGTGCTTGCCTGGGAAATCCCATGGACAGAGGAGCCTGATGGGTTACAGTCCATGGGGTTGCAAAGAGGTGGACAAAACTTAGTGACTAAACAACGACGACAAGGGGCCTACTATATAGCATACGGAACTATATTCAATATTTTATAATAACCTATAAAGGAAAAAATTGAAAAAGAATATGTTTATATGAACAGCATCACTTTGCTGTACACCTGAAACTAGAACAACATTTTAAGCTAACTGTGCTTTAATTAAAAAATATTGTCTCTTTTAATCTTCAAAAACACTTTGAGAGGCAGAGATCATTTAAGCCCAGCATTCACAGATGACGGAGTTTATGCTTAGAGGAGTAAAGTAACTTTATTGTTGAATGCTTTTGTATGTCAGGCCACAAAGCAGTGCCTCAGTTTCTTCCTTTAAAGCACATAATCATCCCAGTTATGCAGAACTGCCTCGGGAGCTTCCAAATCTATACATTTGTAGCTGTAAACAGTGATAATTTCTAGAGTGAGTTTTACTTATTTTTCTTTTCACTCTTATATAAAGAATTTAAATTATGTTAATATAGACAATCATGAGAAGTCAAGAAGGCAAAAAATGTGAAGAGTCACATTGAGTGTAAATATCACCAGGGTTGCAAAGCGTAATCAGTTGTTGTAACTGGGATGAAAACTTGACCTGAATTTCTTGGTGGTCAAAATGAGAAGTTAAACAGGGGCAGTCACATAGTTCTTATTGTTTACAAACAATGAAAATGAGCAGCTACTATTAGATAAATACTGTTCTAAGTGCTTACATGTCTATCTCATATGATCTCCCACAACAACCCTTATTGCAGTTGAGGAGAAAGAGGTATTGAGAGGTTAGTAGTTTATCTACAAGCATATAGCTAGCAATTGGTAGAGCTAGGTTTCAAACCCAGACCATCTGACTATATCACTATACTGTGAGCGACAGAGAGGCCTGGCGTGCTGCAGTCTATGGGGTTGCAGAGTCAGACATGACTGGGCTACTAAACAGCAACAAAGTTGTTTCTAAAGGCTGTTTCTCTGTCCTCGAGAGAAAGAAAATCTTTTCAAATATTTAGTCCTATGTTTTCTAGTGTGGGACATTATACCCACAGAGAAGCCTAAAAAAAGTAGTGGATCAAGGTATTAATGATCCTTCTTTGCTGAAAATGGAAGATTTACCAAAAATGCTTGTCAGCAGTAGAATCCTTCCTCAAATGAAGACAATAGGGTCTATACTTGGTTAATTGTATCTATGTAGTAGTCTTTGTTAGTCCCGTTAACTGTTTCCACGTTCATGCAATACCTTGCTTTTTTCTTATGCCCAATACAAAATATAAGCCAGGTATGCATGCGCTATAATGCTAGTGAGGAGGATGAAGGGAGACAGAGGGAGGACTGATTCTTTATAGAAATGTGCACCAATGCAAGGAAATTGAGTTACCAGGGTCTGGAAGAGGAATTGTTATGGACTAAACTTTCATGGTAAGAATCAATTGGTGTAGATATCAAATAAACACATGGCTCTTAGTAACACTTTGTCATGACTTATTTCATGTTATGTTGAAAAGTCTTTGAGCCATGACAACTGTCCTATGATCTGTTCCAAGGCATTTTGTCCTTAAGATTTTTTAAGTATTATCAAGATTACTGAGCTTTGGAGAAACACACATTTTGACCAATATATTTTTCATATCATATGCATAAGATTTAGTAAGTCTTAGATCTATGGACCCTTAGTGGGCCCGCAAGTGGCTTGCAAACAAATAAAATAATTTACAGTGCAGTTCCCATTATGTAGCTTGGATTAAAAATATCTAGCATTGAGAGACTTTTGACTGCTTGGTTGGGAACCCATTGTCAGTCTTCTGTGTGATTACACATTCATTCATACTAGGCATTTACTTCAGACATTAGTCAGGATGGTTGCAGTTTTGATTTATTGATTTTGATTTATGGATCATTTTGATTTTGGAGAAGCCATTTATTCTATCCTCGCTACAAGCATATCAGATAAATGTGCTGTCTTAGAAGGTAGAAGACCCAGGGCATGTGAACAGCTTGGTGGGAGCATGGAAGGGGGCTGGCACAGACAGGCTGTTGACTGCCAGGAATATTTAGGCTAAAAATATATGAAGCAGAGGGAAGGATATGGCTGTGCATCATATTTTTAATGTACTGATACTTTGGCTTTGGTTTTGTGACTGTATTTAAATGTGGGAAGATCTTGTGGGTGTGTGTTTCTACGTGAAAAAAATTTATTTGACGATGCTATGAAATTTTGATTTCTTCAATCAGGTTCACAGCCATTCTCATGGTCTCAAGCCACAAACATTACCTCATAAATGGCACCATGGAAATGTGTCAACAAAATTCGACCTACTGAAGTCAGGTCTTGGAATAGCAGCTGCTGTGCTCTGGCTCAAAAAGCAGGTGTGAGACCACCTACGGTACCAGCTCAGAAAGCTTCCTGTCAGTATGAAACCAGCGTGGGCATCTTCCAAGGTGCCAAATCATGCAGCAGATAGCATAGCAACATGAAGATAAAATGTTAATATAATTTACTTTTCATAAGCACTTGGGTTAGCGCCAGAGAAACAAATTAATTATAAAACAACTGCTCAAACCAAAGCACTCAGCCTGCAGCTAATGTACAAGGGTCTGCTTCTGAACATTTCTGTTTTTCTGTTTATGGAGTACCAGGCTGTGAGAATCTTTGTGGATGGAGGTAGGGAGGAGACAGGTTGGTTTAATCCGTTGTAGGACAGCATTTTATGTCTGTTTTTACAAGAAAGAACATGTAATATAAGATGTACGTGTGTGTGCTAAAGGGTGGGGAGTGGAGGTGGGACTGATTAAGAGTGGAAAGCTGAGAGGGCCGTCAAACGCGGAGGGGGCTCCTCAGTCAGGGAGGTCCAAGGTTTTATTGCCTGAGAACTGTATAACTCACTGCCAAAGGGGAGCCAGGCTCCACCCTCACTGTGCAAATGAAAGCTGCAAAAGCAAAGGACAAGTGGAGAAATCATTAGGAAATCCTTGCCTACAACACAGAAACAGCATGGGTGCTCCCTGCTATCTCTCATGGACGGCCCCCCCACCAGCACCCTTGCAGTTCTGAGAGACAAGAAGCATTGAGATCACTGTGCTGGAAAAGCAAACATTTTGTAAACTCTTTCAAAATCTTGAAAATTTGGCTTGCCTTTGCTTCTACCCAGATCTGCTTGGAAGATTATATTTTTAAATCATCTCATGCTTTCAATAGCAATTTATCTAAAAGCTCTCTGGTTAATTTTATAGTTTATTAAAAGTCTAAAGTTTTATAATACAAGTGAGTGTAGGCTGAGATTGAGTGTTGGAGAAAGGAACAATCTGGCTGACCATACTGCAGGAAGCTGGAGGCAGAAAGGAAGCAAGACGCTGTCTTGTCTACAAATTTCATCTTGATGTGAAGCATGTCTGGATTTGAGAGGACCACATATACTCTAAGTAGGGTTGTCTATGGCAACTAAGACATAGTGTGCCATGGCCTAAGAGTGTCTTTATTGTGTTGTTCATTGACTGCAATTTATTTTCCATGAAATTGGTATTTGTGAATAAAATGTAACAGTTCAGTACCAAGGCAGCAACAATTACACTAATAAAATCGGATCCCATTAGGTTTATTCTCTTTGGAAATCCAGCATCTGATAAAGGGGGGAAAATCAAGTAAGGTATACAAGGTACACAATGACTATACCATTCTTAGTTCAGTGTTAGCTTGTATTTGAGTTGCCTGGGACCAGGCATGTGAGAGATTATTGTGATTAAAAAGTTAAAACCTGAATAAATATTTTAAGACTCTACTTCTGTACAGACAGACCTTTGGAATGACCCAATAAAACAGGAAAAAAAAAAGATATCCTTCTGCATAAGTGCTGGACAGTCCTCTTCCTCAGATATTCAAATTTTTAACTTAACGATTTTTTAGAGCAGTTTTAGTTTTATTGCAAAACTGAGCAGAAAGTACAGAGAGTTTCCTATATAATCCCGTCCTGACACACACACAGCCTCCCACACTATCAATGTCCCTCACCAGAGGGTACATCTGTTACAATGGTTGAACCCACATTGACCCATCATTATCAATCAAAGTCCATAGTTTATGTTAGGGATCATTCTTGGTGCTGTAAATTCTGAGGGTGTAGGCAAATCTATGATGACATAAATCCACTATTGTAGTATCCTACAGAATGGTTTTACTGACCTAAAATACTCCAAAACTTTGGCCATCTGATGCAAAGAACTGACTCATTGGAAAAGACCCTGATGCTGGGTAAGGTTGAAGGCAGGAGGAGAAGGGGATGACAGAGGATGAGATGGTTGGATGGCATCACCGACCTGATGGACGTGAGTTTGAGCAAGCTCTGGGAGTTGGTGATGGACAGGGAAGCCTGACATGCTGCAGTCCATGGGGTTGCAAAGAGTCAGACACGACTGAGTGATTGAACTGAAAATACTCTGTGTTCTGCCTTTTAATTCCTCCCCCTCTTACCCTCCACCCCCAACTACCAATGCTTTTACTGTCTCCATAAGTCATACAGGGCTTTTCCATAAGGTCGTATAGTTGGAATCATACAATATATAGTCTTTTTAGGGTGTCTTCTTTCACTAGGCAATATGGTTTTTATGGTTTCTCTGTGTCTTTTCACAGCTGGATAGCTCATTTCTTTTTAATGCTGAATAATATTCTATTGTCTGGATGTAGGTATTTCATTTCAAGTAAAGCATTCTGCTGAAATGGAAGAAACAGTAGTGGTTTGTGCATTGTGGGACAAAAATGGACTTAAATAAACAGCTACCTGCCCCAGTGATAGTTGAATGAATTAGGCCATATCATTTTTCTTGGTAAAACAGGACTGAGTTTTCCATTACAGAGTATGTCCTCCATTCTGGGAATTTCCTCATTGTCACAGGGAATCCTTTTCTACTGGGTTCTCTAAATATTTGGAATATGTTTGGTAGTGAGCACGGAACTTACTGTTCAGCCACAGCATACTGAATTCTCTGTACATATGGACTGAATTTTTTGGTAGAGAGAAAGCTTCCCATTGAAAGAAAATTTCTGGAAGTCAGCCCTCATCACGTGAGGAATATGTGTGCCATTCACAGGGCATTGTGCTCTGGCATGCTGGGTGATGTTTTGCCATAAAGGATAGTTCTATGCTAGTCAATTTTAGCTTTTTTTTTCTTTTGTTGGTAAATGATGGCATTTTATTTCTCCTTTAGAATTAATAGTGAGAGAAGAATAGTAGCTTCACATGAAAGTCAAAACAGACATAAAAGTGATGCTTAACGTTTGTACGAGGGTGTTCAGTTTGGGGATGCTTAAAAGAATCATATAGGCATGGTGTGTAGTGGAGCAGATTAGGGAGACTTTTCCAGCTCTGCTGGATTTAGTAGGGTGGGCTTTGAACATTTTCCAGTTTGGTGCTGGATGTCACGAGAAGACACACGGGTTGTACAGTTTGTTAATGATGTGTTGTTAGCATTTCGTTGAGTACTGACATGGACGAGCTGGTGCAGCTGACTCAATGCAGTAAACATTTGACTCATCCTGACAGAGCCTCTTTATATGATGAAGGGCACCACCTGGCAGAGGGGGTGCCAAAGACTGATTTATAGTCCCTACAGCATCGTCGACACCAACAGATTCTGGATTCTCTCACACTGTCTGCCACGCTCACAATGCCAGAATGGGCACCATCCTGTTCCATCCCATCACCTTCAGCCCTGGAGGGCTTTTATGCTGATGTTTGATGCAATGCCCTACTTTCCAAATTCTCAGCCCCTCAATTCTTCTGTTTTGAAATGAAAGATAGCATTTTATTTCAAAGTTGATTTCCATTAGGCATTATAACCAGGATGTGTAGAAATTCCCAGAATAGATCCTGAAAAATGTTCTTTATAAACATGAAGAGAATCAAGCGTCAGTAAACAGTCCCATTGGATTAAGACAGATTAAGCTCTTACCACACGCCAGGCACTGGGTTAGGGACTGAGGCTGTATAGATGAATAAACCATTACCCTAAGCTTTCGGAGTTGTCAGCAAGTGTGTGAAAAGTCCTTATCAGCAAATGATGATAGTACAGCCTGATATGAGTAGCAGTATACATATCAACACTAGGGTAATTAACTTTGCCTGGGGACCAGTATCATGGAAGACTCCGTTTGGCTGGAGGAAAGGAAGTGGAATGGGGCTTTCTAGGCAGAAATAATTGCATGTCCTAGGCACGTGTGTATAGTATGTTACAGTAATGGAAATTTACAGTTTATTGTCTGGAGCATGAAGATGAGAAGGTGAGTGTAGGACAGTTGAGTGGCTGGAGAGTGAAGTAAAAGTCATATCGGGAAGCGGTTTTTAGGCCATCAAGGAGCTTGTGTTTATCTTGCAGATAATAGGGAAGCATTAAAGGATTTAATCAGAAGAGTGACCTGGTTGTCCTTATAATTTAGAGAGACGCCTGTGAGACTTTTAGACGGGATTCAGAAGAGGACGAGATTGGACAGAGGGAGGCCGATTAGGAAGCTGTCACTCATATTTCAGACACCTTTCATAACTAAGAAGATTGAAGACAGGATGAAACAGGGATAACAGAGACAGATGGGAAACGGGAAGAATTTGGAGATATGGTGGAAGGTGGGGGAGGCGGGAGAGGGGGTTCTGGATGACCCCCATATTTCTGTCATGGGGGAGTAGTCATCGCCACAGTGAAGCCACAAAGGATGGAGAGAATACATGAGGGGAAGCAGGATTTTTGAGTTGTATAATGGGGCAGCGACTGAGAACGCACAAGGAATAAAATATTTGGAGCTAGGCACTCTGTGTGTGGGGGTGTTGTGGGACAACAGGTGAAGAACTGTAGTAGATAGTGGAGATGTGAGCATATGATCATATTGGCATATCTCACAGGGACTCTCAGCTTTAGATGCTTTGTTCATTGACAAAAATTCTGCTAAATCTTAGGTGTGATGTTAACTTGTCAGGTGTTCAGCTTGGCAGAGTTCTTATTGCTAAGATATCTGTTATTCCAAATACCAGTCAAAATTTTCATTTCAGTTTTTATTTTATGTGCTTATAGTTAAGACACGTATCTGTCCCTATTCTTATTCTTTACTTTTTCTTCTTGTGGTGGAGAATATTAGTAACTCTCTCCTTTGAATCAACTAGAGTTGTGCTCCCCTATCTAATATCCAGCTTCATCTTATGCTTCTTTTTCTCTCATCTTGTTCTAGTCACCACAATAAACGCAACACCTATCCTGTGTTATCTAGTTCTTATAGTAACTCACTGCAAGAAATGGCTTATAGTTCCACTTTGAAGATAAGCAAAGAGGCTAAGACGAATCAAATGAATGTCCATTGACAAACAGGAGCTAGAATTTGGACCTGATTAATTTCAGTGCTCACACTCAACCACTAACTTATATTGACACATATTTTTCATGATTTATGTAAACAAGTCAAAGAAATTTTCTGACATATTCTGGAGCATTCATCTAACATTCTGTAGAGTTAAAAAAATGAACAAAGGAATACAATTTAACGCAGCCCTAACCCTTTTTTAATACCTCATTTAGTAAAAGGGACTTTCTATGACATATTGGTAACCTTTCATCATTTGAGCTGGTTCAAGACAATGTTTCTACTTACACAAACAAGTCAAGAGCCTCATTTTGAGGTTTTTTAGCTGGAAATATCTTCATTTGCTAACCTTACTATGGGAGTGCTAAAGAAAGGCAATGAATTGCACATGTAAGCACGCGAGATAGGTGATTTGCAATCCCTGAGTCTGGTCAAGCTCTTGCTCTGTGTGCCTTTAAGCAAGTCACTTTGCCTTTGTGGGCCACAGATCCTTTTCCATGAAATGAGAGGTTTATATTAGATCAGCAATTTCCAAACTTTTTGAAGCAACAGCCTTCTTCCCTCTGATGACAGGTGAAAAGGAAGTCCAATATGATAGATAAAGGACAAGATGCTTGGTTTAAAAAGGATGGTGTGTAGATTCCCAACCATCCCTCATATAAACTTCTGGTTGTGATGGCTGAGAAAGGGAAAAAATTAAAATGTGTTTAGGTTGGCTGCCAAAAATCATATCTTCCATGTTTGTTTACAAAGTAATGATAAAAAAATTAGCCAATGGCAGACAGTGCTCCCAAAATGGGTTGGCGGGGGGAAGGAGAGACAGAAATCCCTGATGTGGGAGGCAATACAGGTTCTGGGGTCAGAGTGAGGTCCCACCCCAGCTCTGCTACTCACTAGCTGTGAGTTTGCAGAAGGAAATGGCAACCCACTCCAGTGTTCTTGCCTGGAGAATCCCAGGGACGGGGGAGCCTGGTGGGCTACCGTCTATGGGATCGCACAGAGTCGGACACGACTGAAGTGACTTAGCAGCAGCAGCACAGCAGCAGCTGTGAGTTTGGGAGTAAATTGGCCTATTGAAACCTCACTTTTCTCCTCTTTACAATAGGGTTAAGAATAGGCTCTATTTCACAGCAACATGGTGAAGAATGGTTAGGGTGATCTTTGTAAGATGATTAGGACTGTGCCTGACACATAATAAGGAGTCAATAGATGTCAACTGCGATTCGCGTCATTCTTTTAAACTATTAAAAGCATTTTAGTGTAGTGTTTGGCACCAGCTGTTTGCCAAATGCTCATTGATATGATGAAAGGATGACAGTGACTATGACCAAAAAGAAAACAAAATCATCTCCAGGTTACAGATTTAAATGTCCAAAAACAAACAGACAAACCAAAAACACTTTAAAATATTTAGTAGAAATTCTAGGGAAATCTGCTTTAGAGCTTAATGTGGAGAAAGATGATAGATCATCACGCTAAATGTCAAAAACAAAGTTTTCGAATCCTTAGTAGAAAATATAAGTGAATATGTTTTAGACCTTAAGACTTGAGGAAAATACTCAGCATCATTAGTGATCAAGGAAATACACATCAGTATTTCACCTAGTGACAACGTTATACTCAAATGGCAAACATTTTAATACTAGTAATACCAATTCAACTGGGTGTACATGTTGTTGGTGTAAGTGCAGCCACTTGGGAAAGCAGCTTGCTAGTAACTCCTAACGTTGAACATTCGCTGAGTCCCAGTGATTCATTTCTAGATTAAAAAAATACAAAGGATCAAGATGTGCAGCGTCACAGCTATCCGTCTGCAGGCCCCGAGGAAAGTCCTCAGAGTTCAGCTTGAAAACAGTGAAATTGGATGATCTCTAATAGTGATTTTAGTGTTGCCTGGAAAGACCTTGATCAGAGCTTCGGTGGTATTTCGTTTTCTAAAAGTTTCAGGCATTATCAACAGATAATAAACTGCATATATTTAACGTGTGCAATTTGATGACACTTGACCTATAATCACACACATGAAAACATCACTACAATCAAGATAATGAGCACATCTGTCACCCTTAAGACTTTCTCGAGAGCCTACCTAGACTTTGCCACATTGCCAGGCAACCACTGACCTGGTTTTGCCATCATGGGGTAGTTTGCATTTGCTGAAGTTGTGTATAACTGGATTCATACAAAACATATTCTTTTATGTCTGGCTTCTTTCACTCAGCATAGTTAAGATTCATCCCTGGTGTGTCTATTTGTAGTTCCTTTTTTGTTGCTGAGTGGTATTCCATTTTATGAATATACCAGTTTACTTATCCATTCATTTTGGTGGACAGCTTGAATATTTCCAGTTTTTGGCTATGAAAATGAATATTTTGTAGCATATTAAAATAAATCTGCTATAAACATTCACGCGGAGGTCTTTGTATGGGGATATATTTTCTTTTCCCTTGGGTAAATACCTGGAGTGGAATGGTAGGGTCATATGGTGGGTGTCTTTAACATTCTATGAAACTGTCAGAGTGGTTGTACAATTTTGCTTTCCAACTGGCAATTGAGAGAGTTGCCATTCCTCTGTTGAGAGAGTTGCAGTTGCTCCTTTAAGCAGTTGCTATGGCCAGATTTACTAATTTTAGTCATTCTACCCAATGTGTAGTACTGTTTCATCATGGCATTTTTATATTTTCTTAGGAACTCTTAAAGTAGAGCATCTTTTTAGGAGCTTATTTGCTATATACAAAACTTTTCCTGTGAAGTGTCTGTTCAAATAGTGCTTATTTTAAAAAATTGGATTCCTTTTTTACCATCAGGTTTGAGAGTTATTTGTGTATTCTTGGCATAAATTATTTGCATGATTTGAAAATATTTTTTTCCATTCTGTGGCTTGTTATTTCCCTAACGGTATCTTTAAAAGAGCAGACTTTAATTTTGATGAAGTTGAATTTGTCAATATTTTCTTTTACAGAAGTGCTCTTATGCTATATGTTTAGTGCTATCAATTTCCCTATGAATCCTGCTTCATCATCTTCATTCAGTTGACAATACTCTTGATTTCCTTTTTGATTTCTTTTATAACCTACTGGCTATTTGGAAATGTATTATTTAGTTTCTTAATGGTTGAGAGTTTACCATATAATTTTTTGTTATTGATTTCAAATTTTGTTCCATTCTGATCAGAGAGTACATTTTGAATGAATTAAAATTTCTTCATTGATTGAGACATCTTTTGGTCCAGAAGATGATCTGTCTTAGAAAATTTTCCTAGGTACTTAAAGAGAATTTATATACTGATGTTGTTTTGTGGAGTACTTTGTAAACATCAATTAGATCAAATTTGTTCTACTTGTTTTTATCAGTTACTGAGGGATGTGTACTGAAATCTCTCCAATGACCAAATCTATTTCTCCCTGAAATTCTATCAGTTTTTGTTTCATGCTGAAGCTCTGCTATTAGATGTTTGAAAGTTTATACAGCTAGTGAACTGACCCCTTTTTTATTATGAAGCAACTTGTTTACAAGTAATATTCTTTGCTCTGAAATCTTTCTTTTGAGTTAGCATTTTCCAATCATTTATTTTTAACCTGCATGTGTCTTTATATTGAAAGTACATTTCTTATATGGATATAAAATTGGGTCCTGCTTTTTATCTAATTCCATAGTTTTTGTCCTTTAATTGAGATAGTGAGACCATTTGTATTTAATACAATTCTTAATATGATTTTCTTGTCGCTTGTCTCATTTGTTTTTTGTTTCCTTTCTCTTTCTTTTCTGCCTTTTGAATTAACTAATTTTTTTAAGGTTCCATTTTATATCATTTGCTATCTTATTAGCTATGCCTTCTACCAGACGGACTGGGAAATGACAGGCCTCAAAGTAATTCAGAATAAGATGAGAGAAAAATAACGGAAGTGATAAAGGAAATTATATTCTAAGGCTTTAACTCAGGAAACTAAACATTTAGGGGTGTGTGTGTGTTTTCCTAGTAGAATTCCATTACATTTCCAAAGTTGCCCTTTCCAAGTGGGCAAAAAGTAAAGAAACACTTTGTATGAAATAACTATCTTAGAAAATATTTTTTAATATTATAGACTAATAATGTTATTAAAAACTAATTTTGTGTTAGACATTTTATAATAGTATCAGGAAGTAAAAAAGACCAATTCTGCCCCCTCCCCTCAAACAGAAAACAACTTTTACTTTTCCCTTGCCCTTGGAGAAGACTCTTGAGAGTCCCTTGGACTGCAAGGAGATCCAACCAGTCCATTCTGAAGGAGATCAGCCCTGGGATTTCTTTGGAAGGAATGATGCTAAAGCTGAAGCTCCAGTACTTTGGCCACCTCATGTGAATAGTTGCCTCATTGGAAAAGACTCTGATGCTGGGAGGGATTGGGGGCAGGAGGAGAAGGGGACGACCGAGGATGAGATGGCTGGATGGCATCACTGACTCGATGGGCGTGAGTCTGAGTGAACTCCGGGAGTTGGTGATGGACAGGGAGGCCTGGCATGCTGCGATTCACGGGGTCGCAAAGAGTTGGACACGACTGAGCGACTGAACTGAACTGAACCGCCCTTGGAGAAGGAAATGGCAACCAACTCCAGCATTCTTGCCTGTGAAATCCCACAGACCCTGGCAGGACCCTGGCAGGTTAGAGTCCATGGAGTTGCAAAGAATCAGACACCACTTAGTGACTAAGCAACAACAACAAAAGCAGTCCATTAAAAAACTCTTTTCACATTTTGTACTTGTTAAAATTTTGTTTGGACTTCCTATTTTTTGCCTCTTGTTCTGTATAGGTAAGTTCCCACCACCTACGGCCATCTTTGCAAACAGGGACCTTTTTTAAAGGCGTTATATTTAATCTGGCTAAATAAAATACTAATAATCTTTAAGCAGGGAGGAGTCCAAAGTCACCACATGAAGAATAATTCATAATAGTTTTTTAAGCAGCAACTTTCTCATTTTCTTGCTAAACTCGTCAGAGTCTGGTGGTTTGGTTTTTGCGATGAATCAGAATGTATGTGCCAGGCCATTTGCACCATCTGCTACAGGAGAGTCACGGGAGAGAGGACTGTGGACCCCTGGTGGGTTGACGGTGAAATGTCAGCTAGAGGGTAAACACCACCTCCGGTGATGAAAGGCCAAGAAAGCATAAAGCCTGGGAGGAGAAGCTTCCTGGTAGCAGCAAAAGAAAGAGGCACATCTGTTTCTGAATTGGGAAGAATATATGTGTGCATGTGTGAATGTGTGTATTTTCAACATTGGTGACTTTCAGAATCTTAAAGACAGGGTGATACCACATTCTTGGGAAAGGTAAGACTGTCAGATAACATTACACATGCAAGTACTGGTAAAGACAGTTGATACTATTTGTAGAAACAACTATAAAACCTGGTCTGTGGATAGCTTGAGTGAGATTTCCCAACTGCCTCCTTTGGGAGTGAAGCCATAATCATAGACTCAGAAAAGCTCTTTTAAATCTCCTCATGGCAATTTTCATCCACTACACTCAACTTTGGTTTCGCTTTTGTTAAGGAACTATTCTATATCCGCCCCCCCCCCCCCAATTTTTAAGGTGATTAAAACATCCAGTGTTTGAAACCATCTATGGAGTGTTTAAGGATATTGGCTTTGGGTAACACAGAGCACCTGGGCATAATGGGAAAGGAGTTGAAAGTCATTTTTCAATTATGAACTCTTGAATTGGGTTCTCTATAGTAATATTTCCCTGTAAAAATAAAATCATCTCTCTTCTGCATGCATTTAACCAGCTTACAAGTACACACACATGATCATGTATGCACACACACACACAACACACACGTACACATCCTTTCCTTCTTCCTGGTGATACACAATGAGTAAAGATCATCAACATGCCTGTAGGAGTTTAAGGTCCAAAAGTCAATAATGGGGGCAGCTTTCAAGATCAGGTCCTCCAGCCACAAGGATCCCAGGTAATTTTACTCCACCGTGCTGCATTGTAAGATTTTTGTACATTAGTTCCAACGTGCTCCGTTATTGGGTAAGAAAGGTCAAGGGAGGTGGGGTAGTAGAGGGTAGTTGACCCTGTTGGCATCAATTTCAAAAGTCTGACAACATTCTAAGCATTTCTAACTTCTTATAAGAGTAAATTCACTGCAATGAACATAAATGTAAATCATTTTTTTTTCTGACTGCTGGACAGTTATAATTTTGGTATACATCTAAAATTCTTATATCTAATTTCTCCACTTCTACTGTCTCATCACTCTCCATTTTGCATCCATTTTCTCTGTCCCTATCTTAGTGCAGGCTCTTAGAATTTTTCACATGGAACTTTGTAGTTTCCTGGTAGGCTTTCCATCTTCTGCTCCTTACTATGGCAGAGGAGATCCTCTATGATGTGACCTCTTATACCTTGCTTCCTCCCAGGCGCACTGAACTATCTGCTGTTTGCTGGATGTTATGTACAAGACTGTTTTGCATTCCTGAATGCTTTTCTTTTCTCTGCTTCAAATCTCTTATCTGAGCTGCCCTATGAACTCACTTCTAAGACTCCACTTTCATGAAGCCTTTACATATTGTTCTGGGCTTTTTCTTCCTTGCTCTTTTAGTACCTTGATTATCCTAATCACATCGCTCTAGTGATTTTTTATATCATCCTGGCTGTACTGAGTCCTTCCAAGGCAATGACTAAGTTATATTCATATCTGTAGCTCTCAAACCAGCACAGTGCTTTGCACGTAAAGGTGTTTAATGAGAATTTTTTGATGTTGTTCCTGAAAGCCTCCTGAAATCTTCTAGAACTATTGTCAGTGTTTCGGAAGAGGTATTATTATCTGTGGTGTGTCTTTAGGGAAGGAATTTGAACGTGACTGGGAGTTACTGAAAGGAACCTGACAAATTATCTACTTTATGAACATAACTAGATGTCTTGGATTTGGCACAATTTTTCAGCTCTGATGCTCAGGAGACCAGGGGCTTAAATATATGCAGATGATTCCAGACTTTAACTGTTGCCCAGAGAGCTCTCTGGAGGAAACACCATACCCAGAGTACCTATTAAATGTGCTGCTTGCATACCTCCCAGGGCCCCCAAATCCTCCCCCTGCCATTTGCAAAGAATGAATGGTACCTAGATGCCTAAGCAACAACCTGGGAATTATTCAGAACACTGCTCTCCCTTTTGCTCCCACATTCAATAATCACCAACTCCCACCAATTCTCCCTCATTTATAATGTTGCAAATTTGTCTTCTTTGTTCCAGGATCATAGGTACCCATCAGGGGTCCCCATTTTGCTCTCCTCTGTAACTGAAAACAGCTCTGGTTTATTTTGTCTCCTCCCATCATCTGTTCTCTACAGTGCAAATTGGGATTTTTTTTTTTTCTGAAAAGCAAATCTGATCGTGCATTGGCCCTGCATAAATCTGTCTGTCTTTCCATCACCTTCAGAATCAAGCCTTCATGCTGAGGTGCCTGCTTCCACTCAGGCACTGAGCTCCACTCACTGCCCAGTGCCCCCAGCCCTATGCTTTAGCCATACTGAATTACTTGCTTTTTCCCCCCAAAGTTACATTTTTTTGCCTTCAGGTTTTTGAACATAATGTTTTCTTTTTCTAGAAGCTCCCGCCTACCTCCTCATTCCCACCTTCAACTTCCTACTCATCTTTCAGTCCTTAACTTAAACATGATCTCTTTTGGAAGAATTTCTTTATTCTCCAAAACTGAGCCAACTGCACCTCCTAAGTGACCCACAAAAACATCTATTATGATTCTTACCACCAGCATTGGGGGTGATCTAATTTGTGTTTGTCTCTCTCACTGGACTGTGACTTCCATTGGGACAAGGCTAGATCTTATTCACGATTATAATCCTAGGTTCCGACACAGTGTCTGGACACAGAAGTTGCTCAAGAAATGTTTGTTGACTAAACAAATAATGGTCAATACATAGCTACATAAATACATTGGGTAATTTGCAACTACTCAGACAAAACTCTTCCTAACTAATACAGTATTGACATTTGTTTGAACTCAGATACCTTGAGCATTTAAAAATACTTACCTACTTCATTCAGATCTTTATCTGTTTACTTATGAAGGGTGAAAAGTCAGTCTAGTCTAATTAGCAGTGAAAAGGGTCTGGGGTGTGCAGGTTGACCTTATGGTACACACGAAGGGCATGTATTGTCTTGGCCACTGCCAATTAAAATAATGGTAAAGAAGTGAAAATAGGAGAGACTTTGTATATCTTCTTATGGCTTGAGCAAATTATGAACTTAAGACAAAGGAGATTATTTAATTAGGAAATATTTTGACCTTAAATCATAAAAAGTCTGAGAAAAGTTTGCACAGATAGAGAAATAATACTCACCTTCTTGCCTTAGGTTACTGCTGAGGGCAAAATTTACATATTCCAGTTCCTGTATGGATGACCTCATTCAAAGGTGTTGAAAGTCAGTGATCATTATCTACCCTCATCTCCTTTGCTTAGTTTCAAGTCTAGGTATAATTTATGAAACTTCTCTGGAAAAACCAGGAAGATTAGTAAAGAAAAAACCACACTCACACACACACACACACACACACACACACACACACACACACACACACAGACACACATACACACACATACCTACACACTGAGTTGAATTACCTTCAACAGTCTGTGGTATGGATACTTTTTTAAGTTCAAAAAAGTTAAATAATCTATTTGAAAAAAAATCATATCCACAGTCAACTTACAGAAGTCAATTTTTAAAATGTAGGAAAATGTTTATAATCCCTGAAATTTTAGAGGTTTTGATAGCTGAAACAGGAAACATCACTGATCGGTTTGATAATTGTTGTCAGCCAGGTTGGTTCGTTATTTCTTCAGAATATTTCCTATCAATTTACTTATACCATGACTTGTTTAGCACTCCTAGTTCATTCATTCAGTACGTACTGAACACATAAAAAGTGCCAGGTAATCTCTGGTGTATAAAGTCACCTGAGATGGAGATGCTGCTATGAGAAATGCCTTCACTCATTCGGTAGAAACCCTTAAAGAAGTTCACTACAATTTCACAGGATGGGGAGAGGGACTGATTCTACTTGGAAGAGAAAGGGCAAGTTCTGGAGGCTGATATGATCTCTGACTTGTATAAACTCCTTACGGGAGTTTTCCAGGCTTTTGAAGGTAAAGATTACAGACTGCAGTGTGGGATGAGGTTTGAGGAGAACGTTCTAGGTATCAAAAATGGCATGGGCAGAGTGGAGAAATATAAAAGTGAGTAGGATGTTAGGGAAAGGGTGGGTGTTTTGTAGGGCTAGTAGAGTAAGATGTTTGCAGAGGGACTGACAAGATGAAGCTACAAAAGTGGATTGTTTTCAGATCTTGAAAAACATTGTATAATACGTCAAGACATTATTACCATATTTCATTCATTTCCCAGATACTTTTTTACAATTAACTGTTGAATTCAATCAAAATTTTATATGTAAATATATACACATACTCAAATTAAAAAGAGAAATAATTCTAGACTTTCTGCAAAATTTCATTCATTCATTCGTCAAACACTAAGATTGCTCTTCTTACATGCCAGATATTCCACTAAATATCATTGTTACCTTATTTGAAACAAAATGACAAACTTCCTTCCCTCTCTACATCAGGTACCAGATTCTTTTTCTGCGGGGCAGCATTTTAAACTATTTTAGTTGTTTCTTTTGGTGTTTTCATTTGTGCTTCTAAAATAACAGGCTTAGATTGTCATTTGAAATGATCCATCAAATTCTTGCTATTGTGTAGTTGAATCATTTTTGGTTAGAGCAATATTCAGTACTTACATTATTTTACTCATGTAAATACAACTCACAGATGTCATGTATAGTTCTATAGTAAGTTTAATATCTTTGTGAAAAGTTTTTGTCCTTTCTAGATACAATTGTCTCATACTTGCTTCCTTTTTCCATGTCTTCATTGTTAATTCTTTCCAAAAATCTTTGTCAGAGGTGTTAGTATTCTCTTATCTCCAAATCCATCAGGAATTCTATCCGTTTCTTGTCTTTTGAAGATGTGCTTCCTGGGATACTCTGGTCTTCTGCCCTAGTTTGAGCCTCTGACTCTCTGGGTCTGCTGGCCAGTTACTATCATTAAATCCTCTCGGACCAACATTCTGGGGATTCCTTTCACTTTTTTCCTGGGTTCTTTCCTACTTCTTGGATTCTTTGTAGCCCTTTCTTGGTTTACTTTCTTGTTTTGGTAGAACATTTGCTCTGCTGCTGCTAAGTCACTTCAGTCGTGTCCGACTCTGTGTGACCCCATAGACAGCAGCCCACCAGGCTCCCCCGTCCCTGGGATTCTCCAGGCAAGAACACTGGAGTGGGTTGCCATTTCCTTCTCCAATGCAGGAAAGTGAAAAGTGAAAGTGAAGTTGCTCAGTCATGTCCAACTCCTAGCGATCCCATCGACTGCAGCCTACCAGGCTCCTCCATCCATGGGATTTTCTAGGCAAGAGTACTGGAGTGAGGTGCCGTTGCCTTCTCCGAGAACATTTGCTCTAGTGGCTTTCAAAAAATTGTCCACATGAAATTTTCATAGATATTCAATATTTGAAAATACCTTTATTCTACTTTAATTGATTTTGGCTGAGGTGGAATTCTGATAGTGTTGATCTTTTTTCTTTTAACATCATTTGGATTCCTGTTGCTTTGCAATAAACTCAGTTTTGGTTTACCTCACCCTATCCTTGTGGAATTTCCACTTTGTTCCTAGTACTTTAAAATTTCATCAAAATATCTTAATATAGGTCTCTTTCACTCTTTATTGAAGGCACTAAATGAAACTTTCCAATCTGGAGACTCATGTATGAGTCTGAGAAATTGTCTTGGATATTTCCTGTTTCATTTCCTCTTTATATTTTTTCCTGTAACTCCTAATATTTTGTTGTTGGAACTCCTGGGCTTTCCTCTCTTCCATTTTAAATACCTCAGTGAGAAGTAAGATGAAAACCAAATGAAGACTAATACACAGTGATAACTCAGGCAGGAAAATAAAATAATGTCAAGTGATTGAGTTCATTCTCCATTTTTTTTACACATTGGCAATACAAGAGGCCATTTCAAATATATGGCTGCTTGGGTGGCTGGCCAGCTATCTAGGAAATGCAGCTGCAAACTTCTAGCTTCCTGGAGCATTCTAGACCATATGGCTGTAAAGGACTGACCTCACATAACTAGCTTCCTGTGTTTTAGATGTTTATTCAGCAGAAATTGTATCTAACATTAGAAAGTTTAAAAAAATTTGAAACACTTGCTTTGAGTTTGTCCAGATAAAAATTAGGTTTTGTGTACTCACTTAGTAGAATTCAGCCTCAATCAAGAAGATTACAAATTTTGTGGAAACATGACACACTCAGAATTTTCTTTAGAACAGGAGGACAACTGAAAGGAGTATATCTCTCCCCATTTTTACCCCAGACACTTGACTTCTACTGTTACATTCCCTCCCATAAGGGTATTTTTAGAAACATATATATTTTATTGAAATATAGTTAACTTACAGTGTTTCAGGTGCAGCGCAAGGTGGTTCAGTTATACAAACACATATATATTATTTTTGAAATTATTTTCCATCATAGATTATTACAAGATATTGACTATAGTTCCTTATGCTATACAGTAAAACTTTGTTGCTTGTTGCTTATCTGTTTTTTAATTAGAAATCTAGCATTCTAGGCATACTAATTCAAACAAGTGGAAACAAAAGGTCATGATTGTTTTAATTAGGCAAAAATTCATAAGTTTTCTAAATATATATATTATACATACTTATATTGATAAAGACCTGAGAACGAACATCAAGAAAAAAAAAAAAAAAGAGAGAGAGAGATGGAGAAATTGGAGAACATAAACTAAATGAAATGGGAGCACTGAAAAGGAAATAGAAAAAGTGAAACAAACTAGATAAAAGACCATCATATAGTCTATAGACCATCGTGTAGTTTATACATGACTGCTCATTAGAAACATATCTGAACCTCTGGAGAAAAAAAAGCAATATCTGAGCATTTGTATTTTTTAAAAAATTTCAAGATTATTCTGATATGTATTTGGATTAAAAAAATAATTACAAGTTTTTCTATTAGATCCTAGTTTTGGTGTAAAAGATTTATATTATTTTTTCTGTTGACTGGTCATGATATAATGGTATTAAGTGAATAAGTAGGAGTTATATAATCACAGTAGTGAAAGATATTTATCAGTTTTCACAATCAATAGCCAGACAAAAAAATAGATAATTACAATTGCAAGCCATAATGGGAACATAATTAGCTATGTAAAATACTTACATCCAACTTGCGAGGGGTGGGGGGAGGAAATCAAGCAGAGTAACGTGGTAAGTAGAACTGCATGCACGCACATGTTTTAATGTACCCAGCCAATGTAAGTCTGTTGGTTGGTGCATTTAGTCCATTTACATTTAAGGTAATTATCTATATGTATGAGAAATGTTGGGCTGGATGAAGCACAAGCTGGAATCAAGATTGCTGGGAGAAATATCAATCACCTCAGATATGCAGATGACACCACCCTTATGGCAGAAAATGAAGAAGAACTAAAGAGCCTCTTGATGAAAGTGAAAGAGGAGAGTGAAAAAGTTGGTTTAAAACTCAATATTCAGAAATCTAAGATTATGGCATCTGGTCCCATCACTTCATGGCAAATAGACAGGGAAACAGTGGCTGACTTTACTTTTTGGGCACCCAAAAAGCACCATGGCAGATGGTGACTCCAAACATGAGATTAAAAGAAGCTTGCTCCTTGGAAGAAAAACTATGACCAACCTAGACAGCATATTAAAAAGCAGAGACATTACTTTGCCAACAAAGGTCCATCTAGTCAGAGCTATGGTTTTTCCAGCAGTCGTGTATGAATGTGAGAGTTGGACTATAAAGAAAGCTGAGCACTGAAGAATTGATGCTTTTGAACTGTGGTGTTGGAGAAGACTCTTGAGAGTCCCTTGGGCTACAAGGAGATCCAACCAGTCCATCCTAAAGGAGGTCAGTCCTGAATATTCATTGGAAGGACTGATGCTGAAGCTGAAACTCCAATACTTTGGCCACCTGATGTGAATAACTGACTCATTTGAAAAGACCCTGATGCTGGGAAAGATTGAAGGCAGGAGGAGAAGGGGATGACAGAAGATGAGATGGTTGGATAGCACCACTGACTCAATGGACATGAGTTTGAGTAAGCTTTGGGAGTTGGTGATGGACAGGGAAGCCTGGTGTGCTGCAGTCCATGGGGTCACAAAGAGTTGGACATGACTGAGCAGCTGAACTGAACTGATGATCATATTACCATCCTCTTAATTGCTTTGGGTTTATTTTCTGTAGATCTTTCCTTCTCTGTGTTTCCTACCTAGAGAAGTTCCTTTAGTATTTGTTGTAAAACTGGTTGAGTGTTGCTGAATTCTCTTAACTTTTGCTTGTCTGGAAAGATTTTGATTTCTCCATCACGTCTGAAGTTTGCTGGGTAGAGTATTCTTGGTTGTAATTTCTTCCCTTTCATCATTTTAAATGTACCATGCCATTCCCTTCTGGCTCGTAGAGTTTCTCTTGAGAAATCAGCTAATAGCCTGGTGGGAGTTCCCTTTATATTATTTGTCATTTTTCTCTTGTTACTTTTAATATTTTATCTCTGTCTTTCATTTTTGTCAGTTTGATTACTATGTGTCTCAGTGTGTTCCTACTTGTGTTTATCCTTCCTGGGACTCTCTTTGCTTCCTGGACTTGGTTGACTATTTCCTTTTTCATGTTTAGGAATTTTTAAAGTATTATTGCTTCAAATATTTTTTGAGGTCCTTTCTTTCTCTGTCTCCTTCTAGGACCCCTATAATGCAAATGTTGCTGTGTCTAATGTTGTCCCAGAGGTCTCTTAGGCTGTCATTTCTTTTCATTCTTTTTTTTTTCTTCTGTATTCTGTTCTGTGGCAGTGATTTCCATCATTCTGTCTTTCAGATCATTTAAACATTCTCTGCCTCAGTTATTCTGCAGTTGATTCCTTCTAGTGTATCATTCATCTCTGCTTGTTTGCTTTTCTGTTCTTCTAGGTCTTTGGTAAACATTTCTTGCATCTTCTTGATCTTTGCCTCCATTCTTTCCCCAAGAACCTGGATCATTCTCACTATCATTATTCTGAATTCTTTTTCTGGAAGGTTGCCTACATCCACTTCATTTAGTTGTCTTTCTGGGGTTTTATCTTGTCTCTTCATCTGGGATATAACGTTCTGCCTTTTCATAATGATTAACTTTCTGTAATGTGGTTTTTGTGTTAGCAACTGTGAGACTGTTCTTTGTCTTTCTTCTTCTATCTGCCTTCTGATGGATAAGGTTAAGAGGCCTTCTTGATCGGAGGGACTGGTGATGGGAAAAAATGGGTCTTACTGTGGTGGGCAGGGCCTTGCTCTGTAAAGTGAAGTTAAGTCGCTCAGTCATGTCCGACTCTTTGCAACCCCATGGACTATAGCCGACCAGGCTCCTCCTTCCATGGGATTCTCCAGGAAAGAGTACTGGAGTGGGTTGCCATTTCCTTCTCCAGGGGATCTTCCTGACCCAGGGATTGAACCCAGGTCTCCGGCATTCCAGGCAGATGCTTTAACCTCTGAGCCACCAGGGAAGCCAATTGCTCTGTAAAGCTTTAATTCAATTATCTGCTGGTGGGAGGGATTGCTCTCCCTCCCTGGTAACTGTTTGGCCTGAGGTGACCCAGCCCTGGAGTCTAAGGGCTCTATGTTAGGGTTAATGGTGAACTCCCAAGAGGGTATACACCAAGGGGGACCTTCCGTTGCCCCCATCCTTATGGTGAGCCCCTGCCAACCCATGCCTCCGTAGGAGGTGCTCCAACACTAACAGGTAGTTTTGGTTCAGTCTCCTGCAGGGTCACTGCTCCGCTCATCTGGGCCTTGGTGCACACAAAATTTTGTTTGTGCCCTCCAAGACTAGAGTCTCTATTTCTCCCAGTCCTCTGGAATTCCTATGATCAAATCCTGCTGGCCCTTAGGGCTAAAATCCTTGGGGATTCCCAGTCCCTTTGCAGATCATCAAGCTGGGAAGCCTGATGTGGGGTTCAGAACCTTCCCAATGGTGCAAGAGCTTCTTTGGTGTTATTGTTCTCCAGTCTGTGGGTCACCCACCCAGTGGGTATGGGTTTTGATTTTATCATGATTGTGCCCCTCCTTCTGTCTTGCTGTGACTTCTGCTTTGTCTTGGATGTGGGGTGTCTTTTTTTGGTGAGCTCTGGTGTTCTCCTATCAATGGTTGTTCAACAGCTAGATGCAATTTTGCTGCTCTTGCAGGAGGAGATGGGTACATCCTTTGACTCTGCCATCTTGAACCAGAACTCCATAAGGTTCTATAAAAAGAAAACTAGCTGCTCTAAATAAGAGCTTAGGTTTTTTAAATTGAGTAAGAATTTGTGATGTTGGCTGCTGGTGGAACTTGCACACACATAAGAAACCCAGGTAAGTAATATAAGGTTGAAGAGAATTCTTGAGAATTCTCTTGCAAAACTTCTGGACAATCTGAGTCTTAGACTATGTTGTTGTTCAGGATTCAAGATACATGAAGGTTTAAAGCTACCTCAAAAATCTAGGGATGAAGTCTGACGGGTGGTGGGGACTCTGATACTTCAATTTCCTTTCTTTGTACCAATGCATTCTCCTAAGCAGAGTTAGTGGTAATCTACTAGCTATTATGTGGTATGCACCTCCCTGTGCTTTTTATACAAGTAACTGTTCCAGGTCCTATTTTCTTTCTCTCATCTCTTGTAATTGTTTTGATCATTTTCTGAGATAGGTCTAACTCACTGTATTTATTTTACAACTGAGAAAATAAGAGGCATAGAGAGGTTATGAGTGTTGGCCCAAATCACAAAGCTAGTGAGAATGAGAGGCAGAATTTGGACACAGGCAATCTATCGTCAGACTCAGTCTTATTTGGCTCCCCAGGAATGAAATTAGTACTGAAAAGACTCATGAGCTACCCAGAGGCAGCACTGCTGGCTTAGGAGGAGAGAGCCACATGCAGACTTTTGTCTTCCTGGGCGAGAGAGCTGCTTTGGGCATGTAGTCATGTAGTCAGAGAGCGAAGTTGAGCTTAGTAAGAGCTAAGTTCACACTAGCCACTTCTGTGGTTTTTAACTGTACATTCAGAAGTCTGGCTTTCACTTCTAGCGTTTCACTAAATTTACTTTCTCTGAGATTAGAAATGATCTCCCCCTGCCAAATACTAGTGATTTAGTATCTGATGGCCTTCGCTCAGCTCTTTGTCTCTGAATTGTCTGCAGCACTCAGACACATTCCTCTCTCTCTCTCTCTTGCCTTCACAGTCTTCTCTTTCTCTCTCTCCTTCTCTACTGTGGGTCTCGCTGTCTCTTCTCCTTTACTCTTTTCCCTTTCTGCCTGTCCTGTCCTGCTTTAGAAAGGAACACATGTCTACAATACAACATAATAAATGTAAAATAAAAATAAAACATAATAATGTAAAAACAAAATCTAATGAGGAAAACGGACAAAGGGAAGACCGATAACAAGATTATGAAGATCCTGGGTGAGATAATACACAAAGTGTCACATCTCATTTGGAACATTTGCTAGAGTTGGGCCACAGATTTGCATCTAAGGTTCCCTGTAACTACATTAAGTGTCTTCACAATTGTTTACTTGATTCACAGTGTCCTTAAGATAAAAACAAGTTGGTTGTTTAAGAGGAACAAGCATTTCCTGGAAGGGGAAGTCAGCAGACATCTTCCTGGGAGCACTGTGAAAGTTTTCAGTAACATTTGACCATAACCCCGCAGCACATATCACAGGATTCTTCTGGGTTGGTGCCCGTCCCACTCTCTCCATTCACTTGGGCCTCTTTTTGTCATCTTCTCAGACAATGACAACATATAAAATAGCTCCTGCTCATGTTTCCTTACATCTCTTTTCTCTACTTTATTTTTCTGCTCACCAGCTGACATACCTTTGTTGGTTTGCTTATTGTTAATCTTTTCCTTTAGGTTGTAAGCTCCCTGAGGGCTGGGACATTGTTTTATTCATATCTTGCAAGTGTTGAGGACAGTGTCTGGCATGCAATGGTGTCAATATATTTTTCTGAAGGAATGAATGGCTAAAATGCCATCAGTAAGTGTTAGGGGCTTCAGTGTTAGTCTCTCAGCCATGTCTAGCTCTTTGCAACCCCATGGACTGTAGCTTGCCAAACTCCTCTGTCTATGAATTCTCCAGGCAAGAATACTGGAGTGGGTAGCCATTCCCTTCTCCAGGGGGTCTTTCTGACCCAGGAATCAAACCTGGGCCTCCTGCATTGCTGGCAGATTCTTCACCATCTGAGTCGCCACGGTTGTACTTATTGAACAGTATCTTGTTTGAGGTAGAGTGTGACTAGCCAGTTCCTGCAGCAGTTGAGGTTGGCTTTTTGTACCAGGTCAACATAGTAGTCTGAGACTTGGTAGTCAGCACAAGGAGGAATTGTGAGGAGAGTAACTCCTGTCTTATTCTATAAGCAGGAAGAATTGGAAGCCATGTCACTTCCTGAGGTGGGGAAGGAGTTATAGGCTAGCAAGTTGTAAAATAATAGAGCAAGATTGGTTCTCCAAGAGAGAACCTCTTAAGTGAAGCCCTGATAGGAATGATATGGGATGACAGTGGTGGGGGCATGGCCATGGTGACAGAACCATTCTTTGGACGCTCAATCCTTTCCTTTTCTTCTTTTCTTCCTTAAGAAGACAGGAAAAAAAGAAAAAAAAAACCCACACACAAAAACTAGAGAAATGAACATCACTGATGTTACTAAGACTTTCTGAGAGAAACTTATGCCCATTATGATATGGAGGTAATGTTGTCTTCTTCCTGCTCACAGGAATTTTAAAAGTCCAATTTTTTGATCACGTCCACTTTGACCAGCTTATCTCATCTTTTACAGTAAGGGAAAAAAGCTACTCCAAGAACATACTTCTCTGAATCTGCTGAGAAGGAGAAAGATTGATGTGGAATTAAATACATTAGAAGCATATTGGTTTATAAGCGGTAAAAATAATTTTGTGTATGGCCATCTACTTTGCTTTCTCTGCTGAGGAAGAGAAACTCTTTTGAGGAGTTTCAAAGTTATCTGCCTCCTCATGATAGCCTGGCCAAGGTACGTTATACAAAGGTTAATTTTTGTTGATCCCATAGTTATCATTTCTCCTTGACCTGTATAATGTTGATATTCTTTGCTAAAAGTTTATAGGTTCTATGTAAGAGAACGTGGATTTGAAAAAAGTTTCTCTTTGCATTATGGTTATTTTTTATGGTCTTCAGTCTTACAGAGATGAGAGGATCCATGTGGGTCACCAGGAAGGCAACCTTTGGATAGCTGCAGGTGTGGGAGGTCAGGTGAAGAAGAGATAGGAGTACCAAAACTTCCCCAATGATGGTTATCTGGAACCTTTACCTACCATACCTGATGTTCATGATAAAAATTTGCTAAAATCACGAAACAATATTGAAGAATAAAAATGATGGAAATTTCAAAAAATTAAAAGGGACAATTGGTTAGGTAGAGGTTAAATTTTGAAAAGAGAGACTAAAGTAAGGAATATTAAGCTAAAAGGGAATGAAGTGGGAGCTAGAATAGAAGACTTAAAATCCCTACAAAGATAAAAGGTTAAGAGTTTAAAAATATAAAACACAAGAGATTTAAAAATAAAAGATAAAATACTATAAGCCAATGAGATAAAAGGTTAAAACATGAGTAAAAGCTATAATGGTTTAGGCTAGGAGGCTAAAGCCTGTGAAATGAAAAACTAAAAACACATCATTCCTTGGGATTAAGGTTTTTGAACAGGAAATCAGAGCTAAAGATGCAAAAGAATGAAAATTTAAAAATTAAAATCAAATTAAATTCTAAGAATAAGGTGGATTAAGGGAACTATTTTTTAAAAGTAATTAGCGGAAAACAAACAAACAGATAAACAAACAAAAACCCCAAACCAAAAACCGCTGTTTAAAGGAAATGGAGTATGTAGGAAAATTCTCAGGGCAGCCTGGCCCTCCCTGTGGGAGAGGAAGGGGCTGAGTGGAGGCTGCATTGGCTATGTCTTCGGACCTGGGGTAGAAGGGCAGAGGGCAGAAGCTCTTTGCCTCAGGCTGCTGCGGAGAAGGGGCACAGTAGGAGCTAGTCTGGCCTATGGAGACTTCCTGGGGAAGCACCCTCTTTCCCTACCTTTTAAAGATTCCCTCTCACTTTCTCTCCATGTTCCATCCCCACTGCCACTGCCAGCCTTGACCTTCAGCAGCTCCTCAGTGATATTTAAATTGGCTCCTGCCCCAAGACTTTCCCCTTCCAACTTTCCCATCCTGCAACCAGACTGATCTGAAAACTCCATTTTGGTCATGGAATTACATTGCATGAAAACTTTCTGTGCTTATCATTTAAATTATTAAACTCTCAAAAGGCCTTGTAAACTCTGACTTTAATGTTTGTTTTTCAAATGAGTTAGAGAGCTTCTATGTTAGTACTTGAAATTCAACTGTCTTCTGCCTTATTTATGCTAAACCCCAAGATATCTGGAGGTTAAGTATTTTGAAGTTCAGAGTCTGATCATGAGATTTAGAATTAATTCAGAAAAAAAGGAATTCTTAATTCCATTTTTAAAAGGCAAAGTTAATTGATATTTGTTTCAGTTTTTGGTTCCCAGAGAAATCAAAGAGAGCTCGACAAAAAGAGACAGAGAGAGATGGAAAGAGGGAGAAAGAAAAGAAATAGAAAACTGGAATTCATGTGTATGTGATGTACTTCTGGGAAAATCTGATTTTTGTTTTAACCAGAATGAAGATGGAACTCTCTTCTGTGTTCTCCCCTTGAGTGACTGTCTTTCCTGAGTTTGAGTCTGTTATCATCTTTAAAAATGCTTCTTGAGTATTTCTTTACTCAGTTCTGAAAATAATGAAAATTTAGCTTCTCCCAGTGTTAGAGGGAGAAAAAAAAAAAAAAAGATTTGGGAAGTAAAACTTACCATAGTTAAGATTATTCCAATGAGTTTTCTGCCAAAACACCAGATGCTACTGGAAAAAAATATTTGCCACAATTTGCTATCTGTGCCTGCTTTTTTAACAGGAGAGCAATGTAAAAGAATGAGGTAAATGGCAACCCTCTTCCAAATAAACAGTGTTTTTATATTAAAAAATGTTCTAATTAGAACTATTATGATTATAGCACTAATTCATATTAAAATTCTATTATTTCTATTATTTACCAGGGCCCCTCAGAGCAAATTCAGTATAAATGCTTTTCATTGTCATACTTGTCCTTCCTAAATTTTTAAAAATCTTTATAATTTTCTAGCAATATTATACATTTTAGCCTGAGACCATTTTAGATTTGGGAGCTAAGGCTTATATTTCTATTTTCTCCTGTTGATTTCTGTTTTCCTTTTAATTTTTACATGGGTTTTAAAGGCCTTTTATAAGCCAAATCTTTATAAGCTGCATTTGCCATATCCTCATTTAGATCTCTCTTCTCAGTGAATTAAAGCAGCATCAGAAATAGAAATGAATTTTGAGAAATGAAATATGTGTGTAGCTTAAAGGGAGGCAATTGAAGCAAACCTCAAGTTAGAAGATTATTCTGACTTAATATTATTTTTGTGCACTAAAAAATGCTTGTGTGTCTCGTGTCCTCTATTTTCATGCAATTCTGCTCTCTGGCTCCAGCCTATAGCAGGAACAGAAGTTCCTATAAATTGTGTGATACACAGATTTTGCTATACTTCTCATAACTCTCCAGGATGTAAAAAAAAAGCCCAGAAGAAAGATGGAATCTAAAATTTTCTGCCTTCTGCTTTCTGAGTTACCCTGGTCTCACCTAATGTGAGGCTTGGCTTGTTCAATAGTTCATCATATTTTAAAATTTGTTATGGACTGAATGTATGTGTTACCCTCAGAGTCACATGTTGAAGCCTTAAGTTCCCTCTCACCCAAGTATGGTGGTGTTTGGAGTAAGGAAGTGATTAAATTTAAATGTGATCATAAGGAGTGAAGCCTTGATCCAATAGAATTAGTGTCTTATAAGAAGACACCAGAGAGCTTCCTCCAACTTCCACCATCCCTCCCAACTGCCCATGCACCAAGGAAAGGCCACATGAAGACACAGAGCCACAGGCAGCTGCCTGCAAGTTGGGAAGAGGGCATCTATCAGAAACTAAATAGGCCAAAAACTTGATCTTGGACTACCAGTTTGTGTTATTTTGCTATGGCAGCCCAAGAAGACTAATACAATATTCCTGTTTGTACTGATAATAAAAGAAGAGAAATTAGCTCCCAAAAGGAGACAGGCTACAGAAGAGGGCAGGGATCTTATTTATTTTGTTTAATAACTATATCATTGGAAGATGCAAAAGGGTCTGGCTCAGGGAAGATACTCAGTATTTATTTTGTTAAATGAATGAATGGCTAGATGAGTAAGTAGATAAAGCATCTAAACTTCCCATGATAAGTGAACTGATCACTGAAGTGGATTATAAAGGAGTATTGCATTTCCTCCCTTAAATATTTTATATGTATGCCTCTCTTGTTTATTTCTGATTGTTTTGGGGCAGTCCCAACTAAAGACCTACTTACTTAACTTCTATTCAGAATACATTATGTCTCCCAGTTTTTTTCTTACTCTTCATGACCTCGAGGAATACTGGCAAACTCTCCTGTATGATGTCCCCCAATCTAGATTTATCTGATGCTTTTCTCATGATTGTACTGCGATCATGGGGTTTGGAAATCATACCACAGCGGTGAAATGACCTTTTCATCACATGATATTAAGAGGAAACATGATAGCCTCGTGAAATCACTAGTGACTAACTGAAGTTGTTTGTACCAAATTATTGTTACTATGTAATACTTCTGTAGTATTTGCCACAATAATACTTCCTATCTTCTGACTGGACATAGAAGATCTCAATCTCTCATTCCCAAATTCAGAAATGAAGGCTTCTTCCTTTTCACTAATATTATAGAAAGTGGGGTATGTATATTTTTGTGTATGGTCTTATATTAATGAATATTATTTTTTGTAGCCTAATCTTGTTCTCTCTATATAAAGAACCATGGTGAAATAAGCTGAAATACATTTATAAGGAAGGGCTTTCTCTAAGGTTCTTGGTTCGTTTCTGAGATCCAGATAGGAACTTTGATGGCATAAAGCCCAATTTAACTTTCCTGGTCTTAGCACATTAGGCACCTTATAAAATATAATTTATGTAATGTCCTGCCAGCCATACCACCCTCAAGTGTGATGTCATCAACACATTAAATAAGGACTTTGGGGACCTCCAAAAATAAGTTTTGGCAGGTAACCCAGGAGGTAGTGTGGAAGTAGTAGTGGGAGCTCCCTTTGGTGGGTTACCCCGAGTGAGGCATTGGTGAGTAATCACGGGGCAGGGTGCTATGAGCTGATGCACAAAAATAAAGACCCGTAAATCGGAGTCAGACCACTTTATTCTAAAAAAGATGGAGAGGTATCCTTCGACTTAATGCTTTGTGCGAACATTTATATTGGAGCTTATCCAAAGTTGCATCAAACTGGAGTGAGTAAAGTAGCTTGTGGGGGTTAGAGTGCTTGTCTAGAAGGGGTTGTTCCCTTGGCCAGGGTTTGGCACCTGAATGAACACTTTACGCCCAACAAGGTCTTTAAGTTATACAGCTTCAATCTTGAATTGGGCCCATTGTGCCTCAAGAAACTGTTAAAACTTTATTGGCTATTTACCCTTTACTTTCTGTCTTGGGATACAATTTAGTGCATTCGTGGTCACAATGCAATCAAGAAATGCCTGTGACTCAGAAAGTGTGATGCAAGTGTGGGTAGATAGAAAAGAAAATTTCTGGATTAAAATTATTTTGACCACGAGAGTTGACTTGAACTATAACTTCAAAAGTGTCTTTTTCTAGTTCAATAACTCTTTTTGACTGCCTTTTATGTGCAAATCATTTGTTAGATGTAAAAGGGTAACAAGGAGAATAAGCAATGGACCTGCCTTCCCTTGATGTCAGATGAAGATCAAATCTGTGCTCAACCAATAATCAAATCCAGAATATTAAATTAAAAAAAAAAACAGACTAAAAATACAGTAATATATTTTATGAAGCTGTTTACTTTGTTAAAATGTAGAGAGCTATGTAGATTGGATGGACATTTCATTTTGTTAAGAGGTAAAGATGTGCCAGGGTGATGTGGCTTGTGATTTGGTCATCTGTAAGCATTTCCAAATAGTGTAAATAAGACTTCACGCTTGCCTTTGGGATTTTATTGTAGGGACATTATCTCATCAAAATAGAGGTCAACCTCAGACCTTTCTGTTCTATAACTTGGCAATTCTCTGTACTGCACCCACATTCCTTGGCAGCAAAAGGGCTCCCAAGAATTCTGAGTTCCTAACCTCTAAGTTTTCTTGTCTTCAAACACATCCGGAGTCACTACCGTCATTCCCCAAGCGTTCCACTAAACTGAGTACCAATAGTTAATCTACTCAACACATATTCCTAACTTTCAGAGTATTAAATGAAGCAATAAGTATTGGGAGACTTGTGGAGAAAAAGAACATGTGAAAACGTTTCAGTGAATTGTGTCATTTGTTAGTCTGATATGTCTTTCCTAATCCATGGCTCTAAATAGGCTCCGTTTGGAATGCATTGCCAAGCAATGAGGACCCTGTCTCTGGTATCTAGGGATGACATTGTTTCTCAGGGCATACACTTTGTTTGTTTGTTTTCTTCTTCTTTATTTATTTATTATTATTTTTTCCATGGGAGGGAGAGGATGAGGGCTAGGGAATTTTTCTTATTTTCATATACTCTCAACAATGCATTTAAAATAATTGTCTTTTATTTAGAATTTAGATTTGTATTGACGAAGAGTTTTTCGACGTACCTAGTTTACCATCCTCTTCAAAGTGGAAGTTCTGTCTAGAAACTATAGAGAAAGGAAGTGGAATAAATGCATATGATTTTACCTCATTCCTTTCAATTTTAGCTCATGTTTTACCCATAAAACTGTCCCTGCAGTGAATGAATGATGTACTGCAGTCTATTCATTGATATCATTAGATCACTAAATTTTGTCAGGTTCTCTTTTATACTTTCTGCAGCACCATCTTCCCCGTTTTCCTACCACACACCCCATAGCTGAGTCATTCTTGGGGAATAGGAAATGTGAAAATGTGGCCTGGTCTTCCTCTGAAACAACAACAGTAAGTCAGGCCTCTTCTGTCTATTCTCTAGGCAGCCTTATCAGCTGGACTGGCCTCATGCAAGAACTTGAAAGTAAGTGTCATAGTGAGGCATGAGTTGGTATATCATTACTAGGGCCAGAGATAGAGTTGGGGTATAATCAGACTAGCCAGTGGGATCAGTGAAGGTAAAGAAATGATGAGGAGGTTGGTGATGACAAACTACTTATATCAGTGCTTGTGATCTGTCGAGCTTTGAGTATTTGCTTTAAGCATTTATATATTTAAACCATTTTATGCTTACCACAACTCTGCAAGAGAGGTAGCCTGATTTTCTCCATTTTACATTGTTCATGTGTGTGTGGGCTAAGTCATGTCCAACTCTTTGTGATCCCATGGACAGGCTCCTCTGTCCATGGAATTTTCCCAGGCAAGAATACTGGAGTGGGTTGCCATTTCCTTCTCCAAGGAATCTTCCCAACACAGGAGTCAGACACATGTCTCTTGCATTGGCAGGATTCTTTATCAGTTGAACCACCTGGGAAGCATACCTTGCATAAGGTCACGCAGATGGAAAGTAGAGGATNCAGGCTCCTCTGTCCATGGAATTTTCCCAGGCAAGAATACTGGAGTGGGTTGCCATTTCCTTCTCCAAGGAATCTTCCCAACACAGGAGTCAGACACATGTCTCTTGCATTGGCAGGATTCTTTATCAGTTGAACCACCTGGGAAGCATACCTTGCATAAGGTCACGCAGATGGAAAGTAGAGGATCCTAACCTTGAGTCCATGTTCTAAATCTCTGCGCTGCATCTCATGAATCACTTGAGATGTCTAACTCTATGGCCTACATAGGGTCATCCACTTGCATGTTTGAAAGGAGGCAGACAACTGAGCACACACACACACATTTCAGTCTATGTTAATTAGATAGGTGATTCATTACACCAAGGTCTTTTTGTACATTTACACTGTGAATTAATAGTTTTGGTTTTCTGTTTTAGAGGTGGCCAGTAAGATCAAATTGTGTTCTTTTTGTGTTTAAGACAAAAGTTGAGAACAATATCAGCTATAAACATAACTAAATTCAATTAAACTGCAAGCTTCAGATCCTTTCCAATCATTTATGTGCATCGGGTGTCTCTCACTTGATAGAAGATTGAAGAAGAAAAAGAGTTTATTTCCTTGCTTTATAGCTAACCTTATTCAACTATGTGTGTTTGGGTGTGTGCTCAGTGACTCAGGTGTGTCCAACTCTTTGTGACCCCCTGGACTGTAACCCTCTAGGAACCTCTGTCCAAGAATACTGATGTGGTTGCCATTTCCTCCTCCAGGGAATCTTCCCGATCCAGGGATTGAACTGGAGTCTCCTATGTTGCCTTGCACAGCCGCTGCTCCTTACCTTGGATGAGGGGTATCTTCTCCCACTGCCCTTCCTGACCTTCAATGTGGGATGGCTCCTCTAGGCCCTTCTACACCCACACAGCCACCACTCCTTGGACATCAGGTTGCTCCTCCCAGCTGCCACCCCTGGCCTTGGTTGTGGGGTTGCTCTTCCCAGTCGCCACCCTGGCATTGGGCATGGGGTTACTCCTCCTGGCTGCTGCCCCTGGCCTCAGACACGGGGTAGCTCCTCTCAGCTGTCGCCCCTGATCTTGGACACGGGGAAGCTTCTCTCGGCTGTTCTTGCGCCATTGCAGCCTAGCACTCTAGGCTGCTGCCCCTGACCTTGGATGTGGGGTAGCTCTTGGCCACGTTTAGTGCACTGGCTGCCACCGCCTGCACTTATTGCACCAGCCACTGCCACCACCCCATGCCCACGGTAAGAAAAACCCAACTGAGATGGTAGGTGTTGCAAGAGGGCATCAGAGGGCAGACACACTGAAACCATATTCACAGAAAACTAGTCNAGATCAACCCTGCGATTTCTTTGGAAGGAATGATGCTAAAGCTGAAGCTCCAGTACTTTGGCCACATCATGTGAAGAGTTGACTCATTGGAAAAGACTCTGATGCTGGGAAGGATTGGGGGCAGGAAGAGAAGGGGATGACAGAGGATGAGATGGCTGGATGGCATGACAGACTCGATGGATGTGAGTCTGAGTGAACTCCGAGAGATGGTGATGGACAGGGAGGCCTGGTATGCTGCGATTCATGGAGTCGCAAAGAGTTGGACACGACTGAGCGACTGAACTGAACTGACTAGACAGACCTTGTCAGCAAAGTAATGTTNGGATGACAGAGGATGAGATGGCTGGATGGCATGACAGACTCGATGGATGTGAGTCTGAGTGAACTCCGAGAGATGGTGATGGACAGGGAGGCCTGGTATGCTGCGATTCATGGAGTCGCAAAGAGTTGGACACGACTGAGCGACTGAACTGAACTGACTAGACAGACCTTGTCAGCAAAGTAATGTTTCTGCTTTTTAATATGCTGTCTAGGTTGGTCACAGATTTTCTTCCAAGGAGTAGGCATCTTTTAGTTTCATGGCTGTGGAGACCATCTGCCATGATTTTGGAGCCCAAGAAAATAAAGTCTCTCACTGTTTCCACTGTTTCCCCATCTATGTGTCATGAAGTGATGGGACTGGATGCCATCATCTTCATTTTTTTCATGTTGAGTTTTAAGCCAGTTTTAAAACTCTCCTCTTTTGCTTTCATCAAGAGGCTCTTTAGTTCCTCTTCACTTTCTGCCGTAAGGGTGGTGTCATCTGGATATCTGAAGTTTATTGACATTTTTCCTGGCAATCTTGATTTCAGCTTATGCTTCATCCAGTAAGGCATTGTGCATCATGTACTCTGCATGTAAGATAAATAAACAGGGTGACAGTATACAGCCTTGAGGTACTCCTTGTCAAAGTTATAGACAATTAAATATGAAATGTAAATACAGTTGGATGAAATCAAAGAGATAGTTCAGTCTTTTCTAGGCACAGACACCTGTTACCTTCAGCTTTTGCTATTAAAGTTAAAATCTTAGATAAAAAAATCTCCACTAATGCAAATAGAAGATAAATTTAAAGAAATTGTGCCTGTTGGTCTATGAAAATTTGCAGTGATGTTTCTCTGGCATAGTGATATTTTGCTTAATAAAAAGTATTTATGGGGGAAAATCTGTAGTTCTAACATCCTCAGGTATATATCTAAGAGGATGGCAGTAAATTGAAATAGTACCAAATGAAATTCAAATATATCTATTGAATGAATGAATGGAGAAAAGCAAATTTTGCTACACAGCTCTCCCATCTTGCCCCTGACTTAATACACATTTGAATTAGTCTTATAATGTGCTTATAATCCTCATGTTGATGATTGCCCTGCTAGATTTCAATTATTTTTTCAGGTTTTATTTTTCTTTGCAAAGAATTCAGCAGTTCTTTTCTTTGTTCTGTTTTAGGAACATCTGTTGCAAATTTACTGTTGAGTTTATTTGAAACTAACAGCTGCCCAGTAGCACATTAAGAGAAATAGCCTAGGTGAAATTTTTCTGCAGATTTCTTTGTGAAAAGGCTAATTTCTAAAACTTTATCTTTAATTATATTTAAATTATGTAACAAGAAAGATACAGGAATGACAACAATTCTCCCCATGTAGCATAATGTATCAATGTTTTGTGTTTATGATAATCTAATGTATTTAATCTAAATATTTAGATATTTAAAGGCTACGTAAGCAAAAAAAAAGTTAGTTACAATTTGAACTTGAGGCCAGCTGGTTTATTGGTCTGGTTAATGTTTTCCAAGTGAAGTGCCACTACTCAGAATACGAATTCTTTGACAAATTCCCAACTCATGTCTGCCTACAAATAACATTAAAATAAATTTGAATAAATAAATAAATAAGTTTGAGTCTTTGAGAGAGCTTACTTTTCAGAACTAAGCAAACAATAAGGTACTACTAAAACAATTGTTAAAAAGAACCACAAATCTACTACAAGACTAGACTCTACAAATCTCTGGACCTCTTGTTACTCACGGAAGAAGTTATAATTAATTCAGTAAGGAACGTGTATGAAATGTTTGTGAAGTCTCCAGTGGACGCATAAAATACAACAGCAAATTCTTAAAACCTGGAATCTGTGGAATTGCTCAACAACCAAATAGGACGTATGCTCATATAATTTAAATCTTTGTACACTGTCTATTAGGCTGAGCTTCTATCTATATCACTTCTTGCTCCAGATAACAGTCCTAAGAGGGGAAGCTTATTGCTCACCTCACGTGGTAAAGGAGGAATGGAAGCTGAATGATTCATTTAAAGTCACGTAGCAAACAGATGCCCCAAGTCTAAGGTCACTGAGCTAGCAAATGACAGGGGTGGGACCGATGTAAATCTTTCTAATTCAAAATCCCATCTGACTTACTCCAGTCGAGGACTCCTCTTTTAGGTGTCTGCCCTGGGACAGTGTAAAACTCATAAAGACAGTAGGGATGGAAACAAAGACCCAGCAACCCTGGGCAATTCTCTAGCAATCTGCTGCTTTTCTCTTTTAACTCCACCCCCTTAAGGTGAAGCCTTTCTACCTTCTCTTTTTCCCTTTCTTCTTACCTCTATAGCCTTTGCTTCCTTTGTTTTCTGTACCGCTTATTCCCATTATGTACTAAAAGGGATCATTCTTTCTAAGTGCTCACCAAAATCTGCAAGACAAAGGGAACACAGAAGCTAGCTAAATGAAAGACAGAAAGTATAGAGACCAAAATATATCATTCAAACCTTGCAGTCAAGTTTGGTTTTTCTATTCTCTTCAAATAAACTGGACAAAAAGAATCAATGACTTTTGAAAATCATAGCATTTTAGAGCTAAGAAAAGCACAGATGTCAAAAAGCCTTTACTGTAAGGATGAAGGAAGAGCGTTCAGGGAGCAGGGTTGACTTATATGAAGTCATAAAGCCAGAAGTGGCAGGTCTGGGACTCTGTCGTGGGAACCTTCATGCTCAGCTTAGGTCCCCTCCTTTGAATCCAGGTGATGGAAGGGAAACTCTTTAATGGCACACAGAGGGACTGCTTGGCTTCTTTCCAAGCAGGAGATTCCACGCCATGCTGGATGAGGCTTTGTGTTCTGAAATCAGGTAGACCTGGGTCCAAACCTCAGCCCCGCCACTTGCTGTCTGTGCGATTCAAGTTCTGTTACTTACCTTCTTTAAGGCCCAGTCTCCTCATTTGTTAACAAGTGGTTTGTATTTCAGGCTTTGTGTATTTGTTGAGAGCATTAGGTAGATAGAATAGAAAAAGGTGTCCAAGATGGTGGCTAAAGAAAGCAGTGACTAGAAACATCATGCAGGGGGAGGGGAGCAAACAGGGAAGAAAGAGGCAGAGGACCAGAGTGAGAACCTTTGTCAGGAAAACACACCCCTTCTCTGATTGCCCTTGAGCATATGACCATCTTCATTCCTTCCCTGCTTGGTGGCAGGTACCAGCCCCATTCTGGATAATGTTGAACCAGAGGAGGAGACAGCAAGTACAAAAAGGGGAGCCAAGAGGGATCAAGGTCACTCCTTCAGGGTCAGTCAGTATATCTGTTGTCTATTTAATAAAGTTTTGCTTGCTTGAGCCGTAACTAGTCTATTGTTTCAAACCATTATTATGACAAGAGTTGAGAAATCCTGCCTGCTTGAGCTGTAATTAGTCCATCATTTCAAATCTTTGTATCTACAAGGGAGAGAAATAAACCAACCTCACAAAAGAATAAAAGGAAATAATACTTCACGTTTATAGACTGCTTGTTTGCTCTGTGTCACATTCTGTGTTAAATGTTCTAGCTTGATTTTTTTGCTATAATACTTATAATGTATGCAAAATGCTTAGACCATATAGTAGTAAATATGTGTGTATATTGTGTATGTGTGTATGAGCACATATATGTATCAGTTACGAATGTGTCTCTCATACACAGACATATACACACACACATGCACCAGTCAGGAAGTCAGGAATTTCATTTAAACCTTGACTACATTGACTTAAATAAGTAACAGTGTCCTGTGATAAGAAGTCCAGGGTCTTTGTGGTTGTCCCATGAGGCTACCAGGACTCACACTCTTTCTGTCTTTCTGTCTTGCCCAAAACCTTGGCAGAAGGCTTCCATGCTCATGGTCACAGAATGAGTATTTGGTTATATTACTATCTGTGCTTCAGGCAGTCAGGAAGGAAGATAGTAAGGAATCCAGTGTTCTTGCCTGGAGAATCCCATGGACAGAAGAGACTGGCGGGATATAGACCATGGGGTTATAAAGAGTCTCACACGACTAAAGTGACTTAGCATGCGCATGTGTGTGCATACAGACAAAGACACACATACACATATATATGTGGGCTTCCCTCATAGCTCAGTTGGTAGAGAATCTGCCTGGCTTTCCTGTGGCTCAGCTGGTATAGAATCCGCCTGCAATGTGGGAGATCTGGGTTCGACCCCTGGATTGCGAAGATACCCTGGAGAAGGGAAAGGCCACCTGATGCGAAGAGCAGACTCCTTGGAAAAGACCCCGATGCTGGGAGGGATTGGGGGCAGAAGGAGAAGGGGACGACAGAGGATGAAATGGCTGGATTGCATTACCAACTTGATAGACATGAGCTTGAGCAAGCTCGGGGAGTTGGTGATAGACAGAGAAGCCTGGCTTGTTGCAGTCCATGGGGTCGCAAAGAGTTGGACATGACTGAGCAACTGATCTGGTTTTATATATATATATGAATATATCCTTCCAACGCTATATATTCAAACATATACATTTTATTGGAAAGAAAACATAGCTACTTATCATAAATAGCAGTGAATCTTAGTATATATGTAGAGGTCAGGGATGTGAATATGATGTTTACCTCAGCCCAGTGAATTGGTGGCTGGGATTCGGTGCTAGGATAAAGAAAAAAAAATCACACAAACAAAATGATTTGTTGCATTTTGAAGTCACTGAAACAGGCTTCATAAAGGAATATGACTGCAGAGAAGAGGCAAATCAGCCAAGACATGTGATCAAAGGGATAGCTACAGAAGGAAATTCACTAGGTGGAGAGATTGTACAGGAAAGAAACATCTATAAGTAGGAGATTTGGAGGGTGCTTTCACTCAAGAAATTAGGAAACTGACTGTGGTGGGGTGAGGGGGAGTATAGTCACCTAACCTTGAGTTCAACTGATGGAGGAAACTGAAAAGAAATGACTTGACCTCCCCACTGTCAGGACGGAATAGAGAGAACAATCAAGAGAGAGAGAGAAATCTCCAGTCATATTTGGGACAGGAAGGAAGTCAGGATTAGAAAGGAAATAGAATAGCTAGTAATATATTTTTCCAAGTTGAATTGAGTAATGAATCTGTATACTTACATTTCATGACATATAATAAAATAAATTCTCCACCCTCACCACCTCCCTGGGCTTGGGCATAGTTCCATAGCCCTCTGAGCCAGGTCACTGGGGGAGACAAACAGTAACGGAACACAGAGCCAAGGCTCAAGTCTTAGAAAAGCATCCCCTGAGATACTGGCTGAGAACCACAGAGTTACTTGTGGCACAAACTTTCTGGAACGTTTCCATTCTCAGATGCTCAGAGCCCATTTTATAGGCCTTTGTGACTTGAAAATGAATGGCCTATGGATTAGTTCCTACAACTTAATAGACGACAACATGACATCTTGTGGGTGTAACTTGTTAGCTGTGTTTATGTTAGGGCTAAAGGTACCTGGTACATAGTAAGCAATCTAAGAAAATATAATTAAAATTTTTAATTCAATTAGATGAATGAATCTAGATAGTTTTGAGGTGGCTCCAGTAAATGGCAATATATTTATAGTATGTTTACTTATCTATTGGTAGTACTACAAAAACTAGCTTGTAAACGTACAATTTGAGTTTTTATTTTCTAGTATTTAGTTGAAACTGCCATGAATGGACTGTGCAGCGAAAAAGTACTTTGGAGGAATAACAGCAATGATTGCTTTAAAATATATTGATTTCCAGTTAAAAATGCTAGGAATCATATCACTATGCTCAAATCTGCAATTTATGAAGATAAAATCATTCCTTGTCCCACCGAAGAATTCCCCCAAACAAATTAAATTTATAAGGCTGGAGATCTTTTTAAATTTAGACTTTCTTCTTTGTTCCCACAAACTGTTTTTGTTTGATGAGCTCAAAGTGTTTCCATCTTTGTATATCTGATGTTACTGATCATTCATTCAACAATGATGTTCAAAGCAATCAGTCAAATAAGATCTGATTCCTACCCTTAAGGAGCTTTCATGTCAGTTCAGTTCAGTTCATTTCAGTTGCTCAGTCGTGTCTGACTCTTTGCAACCCCATGAATTGCAGCACAACAGGCCTCCCTGTCCATCACCAACTCCCGGAGTTCACTCAAACTCATGTCCATCGAGTCGTGATGTCATCCAGCCATCTCATCCTCTGTCGTCACCTTCTCCTCCTACTTCCAGCATCAGAGTCTTTCCCAGTGAGTCAACTCTTCGAATAAGGTGGCCAAAGTACTGGAGTTTCAGCTTCAGCATCAGTCCTTCCAATGAACACCCAGTACTGATCGCCTTAAGAATGGACTGGTTGGATCTCCTTGCAGTCCAAGGAACTCTCAAGAGTCTTCTCCAACACTACAATTCAAAAGCATCAATTCTTCGGCGCTCAGCTTTCTTCACAGTCCAACTCTCATATCCATACATGACCACTGGAAAAACCATAGCCTTGACTAGACGGACCTTTGATGGCAAAGTAATGTCTCTGCTTTTCAATATGCTACTAGGTTGGTCATAACTTTCCTTCCAAGGAGTAAAGCATCTTTTAATTTCATGGCTGCAGTCACCATCTGCAGTGATTTTGGAGCCCCCCAAAATAAAATCAGCACTGTTTCCACTGTTTCCTCATCTATTTCCCGTGAAGTGATAGGACCAGATGCCATGGTCTTAATTTTCTGAATGTTGAGCTTTAAGCCAACTTTTTTTACTCTCCTCTTTCACTTTCATCAAGACGCTTTTTAGCCCCTCTTCACTTTCTGCCATAAGGGTGGTGTCATCTGCATATCTGAGGTTATTGATATTTCTCCCGGCAATCTTGATTCCAGCTTGTGTTTCTTACAGTCCAGCGTTTCTCATGATGTACTCTGCATAGAAGTTAAATAAGCTGGGTGACAATATACAGCCTTGACAGACTCCTTTTCCTATTTGGAACCAGTCTGTTGTTCCATGTCCAGTTCTAACTGTTGCTTCCTGACCTGCATACAGATTTCTCAAAAGGCAGGTCAAGTGGTCTGGTATTCCCATCTCTTTCAGCATTTTCCACAGTTTATTGTGATCCACACAGTCAAAGGCTTTGGCATAGTCAATAAAGTAGAAATAGATGTTTTTCTGGAACTCTCTTGCTTTTTCCATGATCCAGCAGATGTTGGCAATTTGACCTCTGGTTCTTCTGCCTTTTTGAAAACCAGCTTGAACATCTAGAAGTTCATGGTTCATGTATTCCTGGAGTCTGGCTTGGAGAATTTTGAGCATTACTTTACTAGCATGTGAGATGAGTGCAATTATGTGGTAGTCTGAGCATTCTTTGGCCTTGCCTTTCTTTGGGACTAGAATGAAAATTGACCTTTTCCAGTCCTGTGGTCACTGCTGAGTTTTCCAAATTTGCTGACATATTGAGTGCAGCACTTTCACAGCATCATCTTTCAGGATTTGGAATAGCTCAACTGGAATTCCATCACCTCTACTAGCTTTGTTCATAGTGATGCTTTCTAAGGCCCACTTGACTTCACATTCCAGGATGTCTGGCTCTAGATGAGTGATCACACCATCATGATTATCTTGGTCGTGAAGATCTTTTCCCATCAACCATAAAATCAACACGTAAACCATCAGTTAAAATATAGTACTATTGGGGGATGCAAGTGCTGGAATATAATGATGTAAGTGCTGTTATGATGATTTGCACAGGTCTTCTGGCAATATAGAGAACCAGATAAGTGCCATTTTAACAGCTTAAAGTTGGATTTTTAAGTCTGTATTTAAATTTTTTAATCTGCTTATGTTCCTCACTAGATGTATAATTACTTTGTCTCTCAGAGTCTCAAGTTCTTCATCTGTAAAATGAAGTTGGTAGTAGTATTTATTTCAAAAGGTACTGTGAAGACTTGATGAGCTATATCTATGATGAAATCACTTAGAATAAAATAGAAACTCTTTAGCACTGTGTTAAGTTCCAGCAGAATCTCTCATCAAAGTCATATTTCCCACCCTCTGCCTCACACCATTCATACCAGCTGCACTTCCTATAGGTCCTGGTTGTGCATCAGGCTTCCTCTGCCACAGGACCTCAGCACATGCTGGGGTTTGTGACTCAAATGATTTAACATCCCAGTTCACCATGCTGATTATGACTTATCTCTGAGATTTCAGCTCAGATGTCTTTTCTGATTTTAAAGTGTACACCAGTTCCATTCACTGCTTTCCTAGTTGCCTATTGTTTTCACACAAAGCTTGTCATAATTTTTAAGTCATGTTGTTATTGTGCAGTTGCTCAGTTATGTCCAACTCTTTGTGACCCCATCGAACTTCAGTACACCAGACTTCCCAGTCCTTCACTATCTCCTGGAATTTGTTGAAACTCATGTCCATTGAGTTGATGATGCCTTCCAACCATCTCATCCTCTGTTGCCTCCTTTTCCTCCTGCCCTCAATCTTTACCAGCATCAGGGTCTTTTCCAGTGAGTCAGCTCTTTGCATCAGGTTGCCAAAGTATTGTAGCTTCAGCCTCAGCATCAGTCCTTCCAGTGAATATTTAGGGTTGATTTCCTTTAATAACTGGTTTGATCTTGCTGTCTAAAGGACTCTCAATAGTCTTATCCAGCACCACAATTCAAAACCACCAAATCTTTAGTTCTCAGCCTTATTTACACTCCAACTCTCACATCTGTCCATGACTATTGGAAAAATCATAGCTTTGACTATATGGGAGGTAGAGAATTACTTAAAAAAAATCATAAGTTAAGTCAGGCTATGTGATGAAGGGCTAAAAGTTAGAGAGCAACAAAACAAACTTTAAAGCCTACAGGTCAGGGAGACTACTACTGAATTCCCAGTATATTACACATTTGGCAGCCATAGACTATCTGCTGGAACTGATCTGCCCACAAATGGCATGTAGGAAAAGGGAGTGGTCCACATTCTAGCAGTCTGACCCCCCCAAGTGAAACTCACTAGGGCCTCATTAGGAATCAGGATGTTTCAGTCTTGGTGGGCCTTGGCCTTGATTCTCTGGACTGAAATAACCTCCAGTAGGTTAAAATGAGATACAGAGTCTGAAGAGTTACAAGGTACTCATGGTCTTCACTTAGAAATGTTTTCTTTCTTTCTTTCTTTTTTTTTTTTATCAGAAAATACTGAAGATTTCAGTTTGAATGCCTATTGTTGGAACTTTGTGGGAGACACTTTCCAGGTGGTGCTATAGGTAAAGAACCTGCCTGCCAATGCCAGTGCAGGAGGCAGAAGAGACACAGTTTCAATCCCTGAATGGGGACGATCACCTGGAGAAGGAAATGGCAACTCACTCCAGTATTCTTGCCTGGAAAATCCCATGAACACAGGAACCTGGCAGGATACAATCCATGGGGTTGCAAAAAGTGGGACATGACTGTAGTGACTTAGCACATCATTCTACCACATATTTTAATATTCCAAGCTCTCCAACCTAAGCTCATGTAAGTCACTTAAAATAACCAAGGGATGCTGAAGTCTTTAACATCTGTTTTCTGTAAAATGAGTGGAAGGCAGAAGGATTAGATCTTCTTTTTGGGAAACTCATCAAAGTTTATAGCAGGAAGAAAAAGATTCTGATTTCTATTTAAGAAAAGTTTTTCTTTTTTTCTTTTTTTTCCTATTTTAATTCTCCCTTGGTCTGTGGTCCCTAAAGTAATAACTTTCAGACGAGATGACAATAGAGACTATCAAACCTAACTCCTAAGTTTCTTCTGTCTCAGCTTTGGAAGGCTTGTATTAGCTCATCTGAATTACCAGATTCAGTTTCATTCTTAAAATGATTACAGTTGCTTTCTCTTGACTGACATGCCAGTCTTGGGCTATGACTCCTTTGAGTCAATATTTACTTAGTGTTTGTTATAGGCCAAACTCTAAGAATGCAAAGACAATAAAACAAAGATCATTTCCTATGAGAACCTCTAGTGAGTAGGGAGAAATGTAAACAATTTTTGCGGTGTGATGAGTAGTCCATGATGAGCATACTTTCTATGGAAGCCCAAGAGAGAGTAAGGCTATTAAATCATTAATTTGTGGAGAGTCCACTTAAGGCAAAGCCTTGCCCTATAGCTAAGGAGGATAAACACTGAGAAAGAAGTCTCTTTTCCTCCGGGAACTCCATATGGTCCTATGAGAGGCAAACACAGATAAGTAGCTCAAATTACATATAATGAAATCTGTTATAAGTTCTTTAACTGTGGAAAAGTACTCTGTGTCCAGGAAGATGCCTATTTCACACATTATGGCAAATGATATAGAAAGCCTAAAACCTTCCCATAACAAAAAATGCTCAGCAAGATATTTTAATGTATACTTTAAAATGTATTGCTGAGCTGGAAACAAGGAAAAAAGAATTCTAAGAGGTTGAAAAATAAAAGCAAAACTAGAAATCTATAAAGGAAAGCCAGTAATAAAAATTAGCTATTCCAGCTACCATTTCCCATGCTTTAAAGTTTTGGTTCTGTTGCTAAAATGTAGCTCATGAAGAAAGATGGCAACCATACCATAAGGGATATCACATTAGAGATTTAAAAAGCCCAGACATCCAAAATTACAGTCAGTGAAATGATGAACTAGAAAAATTCCTTCTTTATGCTTGACTCTGTGTGGGAGGGAAAAATTCTCCCCTGACTTAGTAATCAAAGGAGTTGGGGCCCACATTCTTGATACTTTTGTATTTGAGATACCTTAAGCTGAGAATTTATTATAAAGTGACCCCATGTTGGCAGTGTCCCAAGATGCCTGGAAGAAGCAAATATAAATTCTTTCTGGAGGAATGCACCTTTTAACTCTAGGCCTCAAAAATTCCCACTGATGAGGTTTATGGAACATATGCTTATGATAACAAAACTATAAAATTCAAGGAAAGAAGCAATAAAGAACATGAATCAGAAAAAAAAAAAAACCCAAAGAAACAAAAAGCCAAACAAATTAAAAATTAAAGACAGCAGCCTCAGATGCACAAGACTATTAGATACTGTAATTATTGAATTACTATATTTAATGTGTCTAAATAAAAAGAATACTCAAAGTATGAGTATAGAACAAGAGGTTTTAAAAAAATGAATAGGCAGATTTGAAAAGACTCAAATAGAAATTGAGGAAGAATAATAACTATACTATTATTGATAGGAAATATAGTTAATAACAACTATTCTTCATATACTTCAAAGGCAAAGCATAAGCAATAGGTTAAACAACACATTAGACAAAGCTGAAGAGAGAATCAATAAACAGGAAGATATCTGAAGAAATCCAAGACTTAAACATAGATGTAGTGAGACAGTTTAACAAATGTCTGGTTGGACTTGCAGAAGAAAAACAGAGATAATGCAGAGGCACTATTTGTAGTGATAAAGTCTGAGAGTTACCCAGAAATGATAAAAGAACTATGAACCTTTGGAAGCATGGAGTCCAGAAAGTTCCAAGCAAGGTAAGTAAAGAGAAATCCACTTTAAGACATTTTGTAGTGGACTTTCAGAATACCAAAAACAAACAAAAACAACCTCTTAAAAACAGCCAAAGAGAAAAATCAGATTACCTATAGTAAAAAAAGTTGACATCTAACTTCTTAAAAACAACAGTGTAAACTAAAAAAAAAAATCGACAACCATCTTCACAGTGTAGAGAAAATACTTGTCAACCAAGAGTTGTGTACTTAGTAAAATTATCTTTCAAACTTGAGAATAATGTAAAAGATTTTTCAGATAAACAACACAGAGAAATTTGGGGATCAATAATACACCCTATATATGCAAGAAGGGCAAATGAGCATGAAAAATTATATAAACAATAGCAATACTACAATAATATACCTAATATTGTGGGTAGAACAGTGATAAAACCAAGATAATATGGTAATTAGAACTTCTTTGATTAAGCACAGATGTTAAAATTCTAGGTTAATAATTAAAATAAAAAGGAAGAATTTGTAATTCCAAGTGAATTTTGGGCAGAAACAAGAATGACAAAAAAATTATACAAAATTATAAAAGAAAGTTAAAAGATACAGGGAAAAAAAACAACTAGAAAATTTAGAAAGCACAAAATAAGAAGCTAAAGATGAATGGAAATATATCAATAGTCATAACAAATGCATAATGGCTAAATTTTCTTGAAAGAACAAGACTGCCAGGCTGGGGAAGAAACAAAATTCAGATATATGCTGAATTCAAGAGACACACCTAAAACAAGAGAATTTGGAAAAGTTGGAGGTGAAAGAACAAAGCAATAGACATACAGAAATGTTCAAACTCCTGTTATCAAAGGAATATAAATAATGGAAGCCTCTGTATATGAAAAACTAAAAAATTCATATTTGGCAAGGATGTGAGTACTCAGGATGTTTATATGCTGCTGGATACATGTACAAGAATGTTTGCAACAGCACTGCTTGTAATATTCTAAAGTAGAAAAAACCCAAATGTCCCTGATTAAAACAATGAATAAATGTGGTATATTCATAAAATGGAATACTATGCAGCAAGAAAATGAAGGAAACAGCCATGCAAAATAGCAAATGTTATCATATTGAACTAAAAAAGACATACACCAAAGAATACATAGATAATGACACCGTTAATATATTTTATTTTCCCCTTAAGGAAACCAACTAACTTGCCCCCAATCACACAGTTGGAAAGTGGTGGAGATGGTATCCAAACCCAGGCCATTTGACTCCAGAGACTGTCTTTAACCACTTGGCTATGCTGGCTGGGAACAGCAAAGATGGAGAAGCCTGGAGATGCAAGGCGGGTTTGGGGGGACATGTGATCATGTACAGTAGACTTTGGGAAATATTAGTGACAAAGATGAAAAAGTATCTGGGAGGGGAAATAGAGCAAACTCTGAATGATAAATTGGAATAATTCTGTGTGTACTAGGGTGATACTGAAGTTTATGGGCAGAGAAAAGACATAATCTGTATTTTAGGAGAATCTGTTTGTTTTCATGGAGGAGGAACATTTAGAGCACGAGGCAAGCAAGGTCTTTGAGCAGAAATGAGAAAGGACCTGAGCCAGAGAACTTTGGAGAGAAGAGACACAGAAGAGGAAGGTGCTTTTCTGAGCAGAGTTGATACTTGATACATGATTAGATGTAAAGAGTGATTTGAAATTTCTGCATTTGAGAAGAGGTTGACATCAAGAACCAAGGCAAGGAATGAGAATGAAGAACTAGTACGTGGGAAAGATGAAGTCCTAGGTTGAATGCACCAACTCTAAGGCATCTATGAGATGGAACTACTTAGAAGTCCAATGCTGATGCTGGAAATGTGGGCTGGATTAGGAAACAGAATCAGCAAGAAAGGAAGGGCTAGAAATGCAGGCTTGGGCTCTGTGTTGATGATGCAACGTGGGTGGCTACTGAGAGACATTTCCTCAGAGGAGGGAGATCTAGTCCCAGATGGAAAAGGTTAGAGGAGGGAAGCTATGGGGACATGCAGACATCCGGCATCTGCTGATCTTTTAAGAAGCTGGGTGGTGACAGAAAGGGAAGGAGAAAATGGTAAACCATCTAAAGGAACCCTTGAGACTCTGGGATGAGTACCTGCATTTCACAGATGAGAGAACTGAGACACAGGCGGACTGGGACCACACAGCTGAGTGGTAACGTCAGTATTTATGCAAAGTCAGAATGACCAGGATATACTTTTTAAACATGATAATGAAAACACAGCAGGGTTTTCAGCAGTAGATGGCATTTCAGTATGCTGGTAGAATCAAGGGAGTGGAATTAGGAGAAGGATTATAGAAAAAGAGGTCAAGGTCCAGCAGAAAAGGGCAAGTGCTAGGATGAACTAAGAGCAGAGGCAGGGGTATCGAAAATGCTTTCCTTTGGGACTAGAGTAAAGGAAGAGGGATGGAGGTATTGGCATGTGGGTGGCAGGAAATCATGGGGGTCCATTTTGGGTGATTTGATCTCATGGTTCAGTTCTGGAAATCATCTATTGAGGTAAAGGGAGACCAGGGTAGCTTCGTGGCACTGAGCAGTAGCTCTGATTTCAAACAACTGGGGGCTGAAACAGTGGCTGTGCAGTGAGAAGTATATTACATGAGGTTAGGGGCTAATGTCAGTACGTAAAGTAAAAATCACATATAATCAAAGTTACTTTTGAAAGATTCCTGAAGTCTCTTGTAAAGTACAGTATATACAGTTTTGTGTGCACTGTCCTGTCTCAGGAAGTCTGACAGAGCCAGCTTTGCCCCTAGAGATGAAACAGATGGCTATTTCTTTGCATGAGCTCCAGAAAAATAAGTTTGCTTTCACTGGCCCTTTGGATGACCAAAGGGGGGAAAAAATCCATGCAGGATAAGACTGTACTGTGCATGGAGGGGTTACAAGGAGAGCCTGTGTACATAGACCAGGGTGTGAATCCTGGTCTGCCCTGTTAGCTGTGTGATAGTGAGCAATGTTACCAGATGTTTTAAACTCCTTTATCAGATTTTTTCATTCTCAGTTTCTTTTTTTGTAAAAATGATTAGCTTGGGACCTGGCATAGATTCGATGCTCATGAACAGAGAATGAGAAAACAAAGCTAAACAGTAAAATCAACTGGTGTGGACAAGTGAAGGAGGATGGAACCTAGATGAGAAAGCACATGGTTGAGTTTACCCAGAATTGAGGGTCAGTGTTAATGCTTTGTTGGACACCCCCATGTAAGATCAAGAGTAATGGCACCAAGGAAACATATATTTATTTGAATGCAGAGTTCCAAAGAATAACAAGGAGAGATAAGAAAGCCTTCCTCAGTGATCAATGCAAAGAAATAGAGGAAAACAATGGAATGGGAAAGACTAGAGATCTCTTCAAGAAATTAGAGATACCGAGGGAACATTTCATGCAAAGATGGGCTCAATAAAGGACAGAAATGGTAGGGACCTAACAGAAGCAGAAGATATTAAGAAACGGTGGCAAGAATACATAGAAGTACAAAAAAGATCTTCACAACCCAGATAATCATGATGGTGTGATCACTCATCTAAAGCCAGACATCCTGGAATGTGAAGTCAAGTGGGCCTTAGGAAGCATCACTATGAACAAAGCTAGTGGAGGTGATGGAGTTCCAGTTGAGCTATTACAAATCCTGAAAGATGATGCTGTGAAAGTGCTGCACTCAATATGCCAGCAAATTTGGAAAACTCAGCAGTGGCCACAGGACTGGAAAAGGTCAGTTTTCATTCCAATCCCAAAGAAAGGCAGTGACAAAGAATGCTCAAAGTACTGCACAATTGCACTCATCTCACACACTAGTAAAGTAATGCTCAAAATTCTCCAAGCCAGGCTTCAGCAATACTTGAACCATGAACTTCCAGATGTTCAAGCTGGTTTTAGAAAAGGCAGAAGAACCAGAGATCAAATTGCCAACATCTGCTGGATCATCAAAAAAGCAAGAGAGTTCCAGAAAAACATCTA
>SJYA01000760.1:1508424-1530313 GCA_006410615.1 Neotragus moschatus | reverse complement strand
GGGAAGCCCACTCAATCAGCCCCCTTACCCACCATATCCAATGGTTTGCTTCCTAAATTTCTCAACCACCTTTTCCTCTTCATCCCCAACAGCACTCCCTCAATTTGCTTCCAGATTTGAGGGTTGGAGTGAAGGGTTCAGAGTCTGGAGTCAACCTGGGACGCCGCTCCTCCCCCTGCCTGCTTGTGTGAATGACCGTGAGAAGTGGGGTTGGCAGACCCATCACAGTGTGGGTTGTTCTGACACTGAGTCATCCTCTGTCTACTGCAGAGTTCCCCAAACCTCACTCATTCCCACACCTCCTACGCAGACCACCAGCAACGTAATTTANCCTGCCTGCTTGTGTGCATGACCGTGAGAAGTGGGGTTGGCAGACCCATCACAGTGTGGGTTGTTCTGACACTGAGTCATCCTCTGTCTACTGCAGAGTTCCCCAAACCTCACTCATTCCCACACCTCCTACGCAGACCACCAGCAACGTAATTTATTTAATATTTCTAAATCAGTTTGGGCTTCCCTGGTACCTCAGTGGTAGAGAATCCACCTGCCAGTGCTGAAGATACGGGTTTGATCCCTGGGTCGGGAAAATCCCCTGGAGAAGGAAATGGCAGCCCACTCCGATATTCTTGCCTGGAGAATCCCAAGGACAGAGGACCTGGGGGGCTACAGTCTATGGGGTCGCAAAGAGTCAGACACAACTGAGCAACTAAAAAAACAACAGCAGTGTTAACTACTCTAGGTGAATATCGTCTGGGCCTCTGAGGCCTCTGCACCAGATGGAAAAGGGGATGAGCAAACGTGGGAGCTTGGTAAAGGGGCTGTTAGCGCAGAACCCAGGCTCTCTCCCAGCCTCAAGCAGCTGCATTGGGTCGAGGATTGTTTTCAAGGGACTAACTCACTCTCTCTCTGATTCTGTGTGTATTTAATGCTTTCAATTGTGTCCACCTAAAATGATTCAGAATCATTTAGGAAAACACTAGCCTTGATGTGTCATCTCTCTTCCTTTATGAAGCAGTTAAGACCTTTGGTATTGAAAATGCTAAGAGATTTTTCTTCTCATGGATTGCAAAAATTTAAATAATTGAAAGTTTGGGATGAACAAAAGCACACTCTGGAGAGTTGAAGGTAACGTGGTTGGGATAGGAATGCTTGGGAAAGGTTGGGAAATTGAGGGTTGTGTTCCAGGCTGTCTTTCTAGTCTTCTGGTGACCTGAGAAAANCTTCTCTTGGATTGCAAAAATTTAAATAATTGAAAGTTTGGGATGAACAAAAGCACACTCTGGTGAGTTGAAGGCAGCCTTGTTGGGATGGGAAAGGTTGGGAAATTGAGGGTTGTGTTCCAGGCTGTCTTTCTAGTCTTCTGGTGACCTGAGAAAAACGGAGACAGTGGAGGGCGTGGAGCTAAAGAGTGGAGCATCCAGAAGATGCAGATTCTTTGGGAATTTCAGGCAGGGACAGAAAGATGGGTGGAGAAGAAATTTAAGTTCTGTGTTTTTCTGAAGTAAAGTTGAATCTAATTAAGCTGTATCTGTAAGCTTGTTGTGAGGAAATTAAATGATGCCTTGAGCTGCAGCCTTTCTCAGAAATTTTGATGTAAGCACTTGTCCAGAAATAGTCTGTCCTTAGTGAAGGCTATACTTCGTCACCTGGATGTATTTACTCCTATGTGTGCAACTGTGTGTTAGGACTGAAATTCTCTCCTTTTTTTTTTTTTTTTCTGTTTTTTGTAAAGATTTTGTGATAATCCAGAAGATTTGGGACTCTACTTCAGATAGTAGTATACTATTTTAATCTCATTTATTGGAACAAGTGGCTTCGATTTGAGACTGAACACTAGTTGGCATAGATTTTAATTTATCTGAAAATATAAGGTCCATTCAGTAAGAGCTGTTCAGGCTGTGTGCTGGCATCAGGGATGGTGCTTGAAAGCTTCAGCCATTAAGAGCTCAGAAGACAGGAAGGTTGTAGAAAAGCAGCGGAATAGTTTGCTCCTTTGACTCCATCCTTGAATGTTGGATGAAGAATTAATAAAGGAACATGGTTAAGGGAAGCATGTCCAGGTGTTTGAGACATCTGCTTGTAAATATTTCTCCAAGCGAGGACAATGTGTCGAGTATATCCTCTGACTCCAGTATGCAAGATGGCATGTTTCAAGAGGACTTCATGCTGTCCTCGTGGTTCTGGAGGTCTCAGCAGGTATGCGGTGCAGGAGTGTGTCTGGGTGATGCAGCTTACTGGAAGTGCTCAAGTTGAGATGCCCTAAGACATCTCATGAAGTCACACATGGTCTCCAGATCCTGAACTTCTCCAGCTGGACCCCTGCTTGGTTTTTACAGTAACTGTGTGCTTCACTGAGTGTCTTGTCAAGATTTTGCTTTAAATCCTTCGGCAGGGCAGAATCCCAGCCTGTCAGCCGAGCCTCTTCATCTGACCTTTGTCTTTTATGCCCTCTTGGCCCTTGAGCCCTGGTCTCTGTTCTTTGTGGGCTCCCCTGCCTCCCCTCTCTGCCTGTGGGCACTTGCTCCATCTTCTCCCATGGGGATAGTTATGTCCTTTTTACATACTTGGGACATGTAAATACTGATCAAATAAGTGAATGCAGATATGCTGTGAAATCGCTTAGCGGGACCTGAGAAGCTGGAAAACATATTCTACTCTTGATCTTTATCAATGCAGATTAATCAAATTTATTATAATTGCTGTACAGGATTCCAGTCTGTGGGTATTCCATAATTTATTTAACCATTTCCTTATTACAGGAAACATGTATTGCTTTCAGCCTTTAATTACTATAGGCACCTCACTCACCACACTGGGGCATGCTTCTTTTTGCACGTGTGAAGAATATATGAAAGTCACTCAGTCGTGACCAACTCTTTGCAACCCCATGGACTGTATAGTCCGTGGAATTCTCTAGGCCAGAATATTGTAGTGGGTAGCCTTTCCTTTCTCCAGGGAATCTTCCCAACCCAGGGATCAAATCCAGGTCTCCCGCATTGCGGGCGGATTCTTTACCAGCTGAGCCGCAAGGGAAGCCCAAGAATGCTGGAGTGGGTAGCCTATCCCTTCTCCAGCAGATCTTCCATTTGAAAGCTATATTCTTAAACATGGGTTTGCTCATCAAAGGGTATGTGCCTTTTAAGTGATGGTATTGTGAAATTGAACACTGCACCTGTGTCAAACAGTAGGAGCTGAAGGTACAGTAGAGAGTGGAACTGTTACAGTTTATGTAACCATCAATGTATCAACGTGCCTCAGCTCACATCTTTCTGACACATAGTGTATTGCAAGGTTTTTTGATGCTTGCTAATCTGGTAGGTGAAAACCGGTACCTCATTTTAATTTATATTTTTCCTGATATGAATGAGACTACCTGTATTTTTAAATATTTTGAAATAATTTTAGAGGCAGAGGAAGTTGCAGAAAGTAGTACAGAGGTGTCCATTTACCCTCTCCCACCACCTAGATTTTCCCAATGGTTACATCTTATGTAATTATGGTACAATGTGTTAAGCATATTTTTATACACTTATAAACATTTCTCTTTATTGTGAACGACCTATTTATATATTCTGGTCATTTACTTATTGGGTTGTTACTCTCACATTGATTGGTAGGAGTTTTTACTTATTAAATAGGTTGTTTTGCACATTTTTTTTCTGTTTGTCATTTTTGTCTGTTAATTTTCCCCTGTCATGTAACAAATTCCTGCAAATCTAGCAACTTGAAGCAACACCTATGTATCATCACACAGTTTCCATGAGCCAAGGGTTTAGGCCCAGCTACGTCTCGTTAAGTTTCATCAGCCTAAAATCAAGGTGTCAGCCAGGATTACGGTCTTGGCTGAGGCCTGGGATCCTTTTCTAAGCTCATTTGTTGTTGGCCGAGTTAAGTTCTTTGCAGTTGTAGGACTGAGGCCCTCAGCCCTCACAGGCTGCCTGGCTGCCTGCTGTTCCCTGCCACGTGGCCGTCTCTACAACATGGCAGTTTATTTCTTCAAGGCCAGCGGACGCGTGTCTCTGTCACTGCACCTCTAGAGACCTGATAGGCCAGGCCCACTCAGTTATTCCACCTTTTGATGAACTAAAGCCAGCTGATTAGGGACCTTAATTATATCTGCAAAATTCTTTTACCCTTGACAAATAATGTAACCTAATCATGGAGGTGAAACCCCATCTTACTCACAAGTCTTGTTTATACACAAGGAGAGGTTATCATACAAGGTGTATACACCAGTGCGTAGGAGTCTTGGGGTCTCTCTTAGAATTCTGCCTTCCACACTGACTTAATGATACCTTGCATATATGTGTAGCACGTAGCACACATGGAATATATGCTAACCAGACTTTGCCATGAAGAAATTTAAAAATTTTAGCACTTATTAAAGGTTAGTGTCATTCTTAGAATGGCCTTTTAAATGGCTCTTTAAAAAACCATAAACACCATTGGTGTTTTACAATACATTTTTTGATCTTTCTTTTTATATATTTTAATCTTTGATCCAGTTAGAATTTGATCCTCTTTAAGATGTCTGCACATAAATGCCATAGTTATTCNTGGCCTTTTAAATGGCTCTTTAAAAAACCATAAACACCATTGGTGTTTTACAATACATTTTTTGATCTTTCTTTTTATATATTTTAATCTTTGATCCAGTTAGAATTTGATCCTCTTTAAGATGTCTGCACATAAATGCCATAGTTATTCCTGCACCATTTTTTGCAGTTACTTCTCTTTAAAAATACACTGCTGTCCATATGTATAGTTTCATTTTCATGAATTTCTTTCTCTGGTTGTAAATGTATTGAATCAAAGGTTATGCTTTTGGTTCATTTTTTCTGGAATGATATCCTTCCTCCCCATCTCCTCCTCCTCCTCACAAAGTGAGCATTTTGAGAACTCTAGCTTATGTATTTAGAAACTTTCAACAGGCATATTTCCAGTATCACTTACAGTCAGGAAAGACCAAAAGGTAAAACAGAAGAGATGGTAACGTTTGTCATTTAAAAATAAAAATTTGCTTTCAACCCTTTTGAACTAGATGTTACCTCTCAACAAGTTCTATTTAATGTAAAATCTTGGAGAAGGAAATGGCAACCCACTCCAAATATTCTTGCCTGGAGAATTCCATGGACAGAGGAGCCTGGTGGGCTACGGTTCACGGGGTCACAAAGAGTCAGACACGACTGATCAGCTAACACTTTCACTTTGATTTATCTTGCCATATGTTTGCAAAAGCTGTTACAGTATAAAGAATATGTATTCTTGCTGCCTTAATCATTGTGGTCCACCATCTTAGCTCCAGAGATGAAAGAACAGGAATAACTCTCAGCAGACCACTTTCAAGCTTAGGAAAAGTTTGGTCCTCTCCTTAGGAAACATCTATAGCTCCCTTGTGCTATCCTCGGTACTAGGAATTTAAGTTGGTTTATGACTCATGTTAACATAATAAAACAAGATTTCATGTTTGTAGGTAATAAGGTGTTGCTATATTTGGCTAAATTACCCATATTTGTAAGTTACTCCTGTGGCTTGCTAAATATCACTGGATATTTAGTGGTGGTTATATGCACCAAAGTTAATTACCGAGATGTTCACATGGATTACAGTGCATGTGTATGACAGAGAGGGAAGTTGAAACTGTTTGTTGTACCCAGAAATTAACACTTAATGTTTCATAAGCTGACCCATGAGTGTATTATAATGGTGAAACGCGTATGCTTTTATTACATGTGTTTTCATTTGGGAAAGACCACTTTGCTTGTCGAAACCTCCTGACTTAAGCAAATTATCAAGTAATATTTCTTTTATAGAGCCAGCCAAAGTTTACCTCATGTATTGAGCAATTTAGAGGTACTCACTGCTTTGGCATCATCTGTTGAATATGTGGGCACCAAAATTAAAGTGAGAGTCTCCTTTCATTCAAGCGGCTCATTCATGTACTGTTGCCACCATGGGAGCCGTGAGGGCTCTTATTTATACCACATCTTTTTCTGTTTTAGTACCCAGACATGCTCCTACTGTTTGGGTAGGTGGGAGCGCATTAAATTCTGTTGAGAAACTTAACTAGCACTTTGGCAATTTAAAATGATTTTAAGTACTCAGGGCTCAAATTAGGCTCTACTTATAAAGAAAGAATTAAAAGGAGAGCTCTTCAGCTTTATGCTGTTTAAAGATGGTTTTGCTGAGCCTACCATTTCAACAAACATTTTTTGAAACTTTTCTTTGGGCAAATAAGAGATGAATGAAATAATCGCATATTTATGTGGTTTCCTTTAAATTAATGTTGGTGCCTTCTCAGCCTTCATTTTTAAAAATTATCTGTTGCACATTTGGGGTGATGTTAATGATAGCTGATTTGTTTAATAGGAATAATACCAAAAAAATTAAAAAAAAAGAATAATACATATACAGTTGAGAGAGATATTAAATCTGTACACAAAGACCACATTTTCTGATACTTTGAACATTTCAGAAATCACAGTTACTTTATTGGTAAATAATTTCCCCTCTTTGGCTGCTCTGGGTCTCAGTTGCAGCATGCAGGATCTTTAGTTGTGACATGCAGACTCTTAGTGGCGGCATGTGGGATCTAGTTCTCTGTGCCGGTCTGCGCTAAGTTGTTTCAGTTGTGTCCGATTCTTTGTGATCCTATGGACTGAATGTAGCTCTCCAGGCTCGTCTGTCCATGGGATTCTCCAGGCAAGAATGCTGGAGTGGGTTGCTGCACCCTCTTCCAGGGGATCGTCCTGACCTGGGGTTTGAACCCACATCTCTTAAATCTCCAGCGTTGGAAAGTGGGTTCTTTACCGTTGGATAGTTGTTCCTTAGTTTATTTAAACAATAAGCTACAATGAGGCTGGATGTTTTTCTAGGGCAGCTAGCTTATTAAACCCTCAGTGGATTTTAATTTTCTTAAATTAATTTTCTTAAGCCTACTGTGGTTGTTGATTTTAAGGTTGCAGTTAATGTCCTATGGAAGTAAATGCAGTGACTTCAGATTCCAAAATGATAAGGTAATGAAATGGCCCATCAGAAACAGCAACTTACACCATTTTTTAAAATTAAACCAAATTCATGGAGGGGAGAATGTTCTGCACATGAAGAAAACCCATATCAAATCATTAGCCAAATAGCTCTGGATAAATAGTGAATTTATTTTTAATTACTAAATACTTCAGATATGGAAAAGACTTTTTTAAAAGTGTTGCACTCATAGACCTACCACGTAGATTTAACAGATGTTAATATTTTGCCATGTTTGTACCAGATTTTTTTTAAAATTGGTTTTGCCATACATCAACATGAATCTACTGCAGGTATACATGTGTTCAGATTTTTTTTTTTTTTTTTTAAGAAATAAGNAACCAAATAGCTCTGGATAAATAGTAAATTTATTTTTAATTACTAAATACTTCAGATATGGAAAAGACTTTTTTTAAAGTGTTGCACTCATAGACCTACCATGTAGATTTAACAGATGTTAATATTTTGCCATGTTTGTACCAGATTTTTTTTTAAATTGGTTTTGCCATACATCAACATGAATCTACCACAGGTATACATGTGTTCAGATTTTTTTTTTTTTTAAGAAATAAGTGGTTCCAGACATAGTACCTTGACATCTTCTCCCTTTCTAGTTTCTCAGAGGTCTCTGTAACCTGAATTTGTTGTGTTTCATTCTTTTAATGGTTTTACCAACCATCAGAGAAGGCAATGGTGCCCCACTCCAGTACTCTTGCCTGGAAAATCCCATGGACAGAGGACCCTGGTGGGCTGCAGTCCGTGGGGTCGCTACTAGTCGGACACGACTGAGCGACTTCTCTTTCACTTTTCACTTTCATGCATTCGAGAAGGAAATGGCAACCCACTCCAGCGTTCTTGCCGGGAGAATCCCAGGGACGGGGGATCCTGGTGGCCTACCGTCTATGGGGTCGCACAGAGTCGGACACGACTGAAGCGACTTAGCAGTAGCAGCAATGGTTTTACACATGGGGAGAATCCATAAGGAGTGTCAGAGGCTCAGTTCTCCTTCTGGAAAATAAAAACCAACCAAAGAAAGAAAGAATCCGTCAGCAATTTATAGTCCTGTTGTTTGTATTAAATATTTATATAAATGGCACCCCTTTTGTAACTGGCTATTTTTTCCCAACATGATGTTTATGAATTTATCCAACTTCATTCCCATTTATACTGATGTACATTATTTAGTATATGAGTAAACCAGAGTGTGTTTGTAGCCAGTTTCCTAATGCTAGACAGGCAGGCTGATTCTCAGAAGGTCTGTATATTCGTGGGAGGGTTTCTCTAGGAAAGATACTTTGAAGTGACATTCCTGGGGCAGAGGAAAAGAATATCTTTAAGTTTACCATCTATTTTTAAGTGACTTTGTCTACTATACTTACAGGAGTGATTTTTTAAAGCCATATTTTAATATTTGTCATAGAAAATGTTCATAGTGATGTTAGAGTCTATCTGTATGTTGAATAGTATTTGTTTAGAGTTTGTATGCATTTTAATTTTGCCTGAAAGCAAATAAGTGCAGTTATCCTCATTTTATGCGTGAAGAACTGAGGCTCAAACAGGGACAAATGACTCTAGCATGATTATACCAGTAAAAAGTGGAAAGGCTTGAACTTGAATCCGTATTGGTCTGCTTTCCTGAGCCTTTGCCTCTAACTATTAGGCAGAACGGCCACAATCCCTGGAAGGGTAGTGGCACAGAAATTCAAATACAGACACTGGCAGCCTGGTGGCTCAGATGGCAAAGAATCTGCCTGCATTGTAGGAGACCCCGGTTCCATCCCTGAATCAGAAGATCCCCTGGAGAAGGAAGTGGCTACTCTAGAATTCTTGGGCTACCTTGGTGGCTCAGATGGTGAAGAATCCCCCACAGTGCGGGAGACCTGGGTTCGATCCCTAGGTTGGGAAGATCCCCTGGAGAAAGGCATGGCAACCCGTAGCATTATTCTTGCCTGGAGAATCCCCGTGGACAGAGGAGCCTGAGTTGGACACGACTGAGCAACTAAGCNGGCTACTCTAGAATTCTTGGGCTACCTTGGTGGCTCAGATGGTGAAGAGTCCCCCACAGTGCGGGAGACCTGGGTTCGATCCCTAGGTTGGGAAGATCCCCTGGAGAAAGGCATGGCAACCCGTAGCATTATTCTTGCCTGGAGAATCCCCGTGGACAGAGGAGCCTGAGTTGGACACGACTGAGCAACTAAGCCTGCACACACACGGCCTCTGGACAAGTAGAACGATGGGAGCTCTGTTTCCCTTCCACCAGCTTTTTGGTATTTTCATAGCTTTTCTAAAATAAACATGTTTGCAATTAACTCTAGCTAAGTGACGAGCAGCCTTAGTCCTGGAAGGGAGACGATAAAACCACATTAGTGCTGTAAGTTTCTCATTTACTCTTTGTTTTGCCCCAGGTCTGGGGAAGTGTCAGTGGTCAAGACTCAGGACCACAGNGAGCAACTAAGCCTGCACACACACGGCCTCTGGACAAGTAGAACGATGGGAGCTCTGTTTCCCTTCCACCGGCTTTTTGGTATTTTCATAGCTTTTCTAAAACAAACATGTTTACAATTAACTCTAGCTAAGTGACGAGCAGCCTTAGTCCTGGAAGGGAGACAATAAAACCACATTAGTGCTGTAAGTTTCTCATTTACTCTTTGTTTTGCCCCAGGTCTGGGGAAGCGTCAGTGGTCAAGACTCAGGACCACAGTGATGGGAACCAGTAGCAGCGCTGCCCTGCAGGTCCCTGCAGGTCCCAAGCTGTACACCTGAGAACATGGATCTAGAATTCCCTGGCTTTCTTCTCAGGCAGGCACAAGTTGAAGCAGGATGGGTTCTAACTTGAGATCTTGGTAGAAAATGTAAGGAGTGGCTGCCTTATTCCAGAGCCCGCTTCATTGTCCTAAGTGCTTCTTTGTGAACCTGCCTGGCGCTGTGCTGGGCCCTATGACCAGTCACACGTGGGCACTGCCTTGGAGGAGCTCAGGTCAACAGTTTTGCAGATAGAAAATGGCAGTGCTCCAGGGAGCCCTGGCCTCATGTGGGCCTTTCTGAAAAGAATTGACCGAGACTCTACCCTGAGGTGCTCTAGGCGGGAAGAAGTGTCCACTGCTAAGGCTTTCTAGCTCGCCTCCCTTCATATTCACACTCTCTGCCCGGGTATTTCCTGATAGATGTTTGTAAGGAGAGGATAAGTGGTACCCATTTTTGAGCTTTTGGTTCACCTCTGATTCGCCCCCCCCCTTTCTTTTTTTTTTGAAGATTTATTTATATATGTATGGCTATGCCAGCCCTTCGTTGCTGCACGCAGGCTTTCTCTATTTACAGTGAGCAGGGGCTGCTCTGCAGTTGCAGCGCTCAGGTTTCTCAGTGGGGTAGTTTCTCTTGTTGCAGAGCACAGGCTGCAGGCATGCGGGCTTCAGTAGTTGCAGCGCTTGGGCTCCGTAGTTAAGGCTCGTGGGCTCTAGAACACAGGCTCGGTAGTTGTGGCACCTGGGCCTAGTTTTCCCTGTCCTGTGAGTATATGTGTGTATATGCATTCTTATATCCTCCTGCAAAGGAAGTACTAAACTCTGGCCATCACAGATAGGTCCTTTGATTTGATTCAGATGTAAGAAGGATGCTACAGAAAAGGGAGGAACAGAGATGTTCATTGTCATAGCAACCAGCAGGTTTTTATAGTGGAACACTGCCTTCGTAACCCAAACCCGGCACCTTTTTTCTAACTACAGAAAACAGACTGACGCAAACTCAAGAAATTATAGTACCATCTCTCAGTGCGGTTTTGTTTGCTTTTTGGAAATAGGCTTGCAGTGATTTTGGTTCCTTTGTAGAATTTCCGAGATGAAAGGCACCCTTTAAGTGCCTTAGAATTTTATGAAGTCAGTACTTAACGATTTTCCCATTATTATAATGTGTCACTCCGATTTCCAGCCCTACTCCCACCCCAGTCTAATCCACATGGCCAGGACTTTTACAAAGGGTTAGCTGAGGTTGAATTTGGAGTTTGGGAGACGTTATGCATTCCTTCACAGACTCCTCCCAGGTGAAGAGTATTTCCTCTCCCTTCTCTTGAATGCATTTGCTGTTTGACCTTGAGCAGTCTTGTGCTTGGGTCTTCACCATCCATCGCTCTCTAGATTCAGCAGACTCTGAGATGCTTAGAATATCTCACTCCTGCCAGTCACTCTGTAGGCAAGTTCAGAGTCCGCCTTCGCTGTGAGAATTCCTGGAGGATTGAACCCTTGTGGCTTTCTTTTAGGAGCTTTGGTGAGTTTCNTTAAAAAATATTTATTTATTGGGCTGTGCCAGGACTTAGTTGTGGCATGTGAGATCTAATTCCCTGATCAGGGGTCAAAACTCGGCCCTCTGCTTTAGGAGCACCGAGTCCTAGCCACTGGACCACTGGAGAAGCCCCTGATAATTCTATATTTAACCTTTTGAGGCACTGCTAGAGTGCTTTCTACAGCAGTTGCACCATTTTTTTGCTCCCACCAGCAGGTTATGAAGGTTCTGATTCTCCCTGTCTCTGGTAACACTTGTTATTTTATGCCTTTTGATTGTGATCGTCCTAATAGGTGTGAAGTGCTATCTCATTGTGGTTTTGTTTGGGCTTCTGAAATTTCTTTTAATGAAAGCAGTTGCATTTCGTTATACAGAGAAACAGACAAAGTATCTAGCCGAAAGGCTGGTATGAGTAATAGTATAACTTTGAAATTAACTTCTATGCTTTACCACATTCCTCCTTACTAGTCATTTCTTGAAGCTGGATATCCACAATCAGGGTTGAATAGAATAATTTTCGTTGAGTTTTCCTGACTTGGCTTTTACTTTGCCACTGAAATTGCACAAAAACAGGTACCAAGAGTTTCCTGGTCCTCTCTATCCTGCAGGGCCCAGGGTTGGAAGGCCTTGTCAGCGGGCAGCCTTTTGAGGGATGTAGTGGGCGTCTGGCCCCCTGTCAACTCAGGTAAGAGGCCAGGGCACCTACTCATGATTTTCCCACGAGTTAGCTGCTGTTGTTCAGATGTGGTTGTGATAAGCAGGGACAGCTGGAACTGGCCCCTTGTGCCAGTAAAGATAGATGCCATGCCCTCTTTACTGACAGGCTTTAGAAGCTTCAGACTGTATTGTCCTCTGTTGTAAGGAGTAAGAAACATAACAAAATGCAAAAGCACCTGTGAGGCCAGAAGTTCATGTTGGCTGAACAAACGAATAGCTTTGGCTTTGGGCGCCAGACACCGTTCTAGCATGGCAGCTTGGAGCAAGCTGTTTTAAGCTCTCTGAGTCTTGGTCTCTTCGCTGCAAAACAGAGATAGGGAAATGCATCTGTTGCTGGGTTCTCGTGATGACCTCAAAGTGCACAGCTCGTGGTAGGCACTCAGCACATGTTCATTCTCTTTCCTTAAGTAGCTCTGCTGTCAGTCTCAGGTATTTTTTTCTACAGCTTTGGTCCAGCTCCAGATATGAGAGAACACAGGGTGGATTGTACTGTTTCCCTTATCCTTTCTTTGCAGAGAGATCTTGAGCTCTTGGCAAAAATTAAGTATTGGTGGAAATGAATATTGCAGTTTGGTAGCTGCTGATTGACACATGTTTGCTAAACAGCTACTCAGATTTCAGAAAGACTGCCTGGAAGGGGGGAAAAAAAGGAAGAAATCCTAAGAACATTTTTATCCTCTTTGCCAGGTACTTATTTATAAAACCATCTTTTGGCAATGTCTCAGCTGACAAATTTTTATAAAACATTGGCTAGCTTTGGCTCCAGCGTTCAAATTAGCCAGCACGAGAGCTTAAACTTCAGCGGATATAAAAGGGTTTGGTCCTTTTTGGAGTCCTTTTGCCTTATAAATTATTATTATATATTTTTTAAAATAAAGGGCTGTTCTTTTTGGTCACTCGGTCTTTTTTTAGACCTGCAGGGAAGTCATAGTAACAGGCTCCAAGTCTGATTGGGTTCCATGGCAACAACNTTAAACTTCAGCGGATATAAAAGGGTTTGGTCCTTTTTGGAGTCCTTTTGCCTTATAAATTATTATTATATATTTTTTAAAATAAAGGGCTGTTCTTTTTGGTCACTCGGTCTTTTTTTAGACCTGCAGGGAAGTCATAGTAACAGGCTCCAAGTCTGATTGGGTTCCATGGCAACAACGGGTTGTGACTTTATTAAAGGAGAGTGGAGCATGCCAAGAAAGATAAAAATCAGAGTATGGAAAATGTCTGACCAGATGAATGTGTTTTTTTGGATCGTGTGCCCTGGAACGAAAAGGCTTCCCGAATTGGCATCAGTCTCTGTTACAAATTTGAATCCCTTTGGGTTATCATTAAGTCAGAGGGTTCAGTGCTCATTTCCAAAAGATCTGTCTGCATCTTTGCTTTTTATTCACTCATTCATCCTTTTCTGTATCTTGGTATAAAAAAAACACAAAAACTTTAATGTTGTAAGAACCTAACCGGAAATGATTCTGATTTCAAAGGTAGAAAGGAAATTTAACACATTCTTTGTGGAACTGATTACAGCTGTAAATTGTGAGACCGTGTGGGAGGGCCAATTAGAGGCAATTATAACTCCAGGGAACCCTCCCCGAATTAAAACTTGCTGTGTGCTTTCCAAGCTGAGGGTTTTGTCTCCCATCGTTTTTCTTATGGATGGGTTAAGAGATACTGGTTTCAGGGCAAGCTTGTGGAACCTGGGTGGGAGCAGTCCTCCTCTGTCTCCCAATAGCAAGGTGCGGGCTGTTGCTGTAATGAAAGCATGTGGTTATTAGACTTCTTTGGGTAAAGGTTCTAACATCTGAGCAAGAAATAGTGAGATCAGAGGACTTCGATCTTCCCCACCTAGTTATAAATGTGTGAAACTCTGTGTCTTTTTCCGTCACACATCCCTTTTATGTGCCTCCTCATCCTGATGGAATTCCCAGGAGGCGCTAGTGGTAAAGAACCTGCCTGCCAGTGCAGGAGATGTTCGATCCCTGGGTCTCGAAGATCCCCTGGAGAAGGAAATGGCAACCCACTCCAGTATTCTTGCCTGGAAAATCCCATGGACAGAGGAGCCTGGTGGGCTATAGTACATGGAGTCACAAAGAGTTGGACATGACTGAGCGTATGCACACACACACACACGCACACACTCATCCTGATACTGAAAGTGAAAGAACTTTAGGTGCAGGTAGCTTAGATGTTGGACAGCGTTACAGCAATGTTATTCTTTAAACGAGCGGCATGGCATGGCATGCCCTCTGCCTTCAGACTTCATTAGTCACTTACTTGGGGCCTCATCATGGTGAATCAGAAACTTCATAGATACTCATGGTAAACAGAGTAATAAGTAATCAAGGTGTAAGAGGCGAGAATTAGCTCACCAGGTTTCGGGTGTTCCAGCTGTCAGTGATCAGCTGGTGAGTNTTTGCCAGGTACTTATTTATAAAACCATCTTTTGGGAATGTCTCAGCTGACAAATTTTTATAAAACATTGACTAGCTTTGGCTCCAGCGTTCAAATTAGCCAACACGAGAGCTTAAACTTCAGCGGATATAAAAGGATTTGGTCCTTTTTGGAGTCCTTTTGCCTTATAAATTATTATTATATATTTTTTTAAATAAAGGGCTGTTCTTTTTGGTCACTCGGTCTTTTTTTAGACCTGCAGGGAAGTCATAGTAACAGCCTCCAAGTCTGATTGGGTTCCATGGCAACAATNCAGCGTTCAAATTAGCCAACACGAGAGCTTAAACTTCAGCGGATATAAAAGGATTTGGTCCTTTTTGGAGTCCTTTTGCCTTATAAATTATTATTATATATTTTTTTAAATAAAGGGCTGTTCTTTTTGGTCACTCGGTCTTTTTTTAGACCTGCAGGGAAGTCATAGTAACAGCCTCCAAGTCTGATTGGGTTCCATGGCAACAATGGGTTGTGACTTTATTAAAGGAGAGTGGAGCATGCCAAGAAAGATAAAAATCAGAGTATGGAAAATGTCTGACCAGATGAATGTGTTTTTTTGGATCGTGTGCCGTGGAACGAAAAGGCTTCCCGAATTGGCATCAGTCTCTGTTACAAATTTGAATCCCTTTGGGTTATCATTAAGTCAGAGGGTTCAGTGCTCATTTCCAAAAGATCTGTCTGCATCTTTGCTTTTTATTCACTCATTCATCCTTTTCTGTATCTTGGTATAAAAAAAAACAAAAACTTTAATGTTGTAAGAACCTAACCGGAAATGATTCTGATTTCAAAGGTAGAAAAGAAATTTAACACATTCTTTGTGGAACTGATTACAGCTGTAAATTGTGAGACCGTGTGGGAGGGCCAATTAGAGGCAATTATAACTCCAGGGAACCCTCCCCGAATTAAAACTTGCTGTGTGCTTTCCAAGCTGAGGATTTTGTCTCCCATCAGTTTTTCTCATGGATGGGTTAAGAGATTCTGGTTTCAGGGCAAGCTTGTGGAACCTGGGTGGGAGCAGTCCTCCTCTGTCTCCCAATAGCAAGGCACGGGCTGTTGCTGTAATGAAAGCGTGTGGTTATTAGACTTCTTTGGGTAAAGGTTCTAACATCTGAGCAAGAAATAGTAAGATCAGAGGACTTCGATCTTCCCCACCTGGTTATAAATGTGTGGAACTCTGTGTCTTTTTCCGTCACACACCCCTTTTATGTGCCTCCTCATCCTGATGGAATTCCCAGGAGGCGCTAGTGGTAAAGAACCTGCCTGCCAGTGCAGGAGATGTTTGATCCCTGGGTCTCGAAGATCCCCTGGAGAAGGAAATGGCAACCCACTCCAGTATTCTTGCCTGGAAAATCCCATGGACAGAGGAGCCTGGTGGGCTATAGTCCATGGAGTCACAAAGAGTTGAACATGACTGAGCGTATGCACACACACACACACACACACATGCACGCACACACTCATCCTGATACTGAAAGTGAAAGAACTTTAGGTGCAGGTAGCTTAGATGTTGGACAGCGTTACAGCAACGTTATTCTTTAAACGAACGGCATGGCATGGCGTGCCCTCTGCTTTCAGACTTCATTAGTCACTTACTTGGGGCCTCATCATGGTGAATCAGAAACTTCATAGATATTCATGGTAAACAGAGTAATAAGTAATTGAGGTGTAAGAGGCGAGAATTAGCTCACCAGGTTTCGGGTGTTCCAGCTGTCAGTGATCAGCTGGTGAGTCCTTGGAAAACCTATTTAACAACTTAGATTTTGACTTCCTTATCTTAAAACAGTGTGACCTGAATTGGTGTTTTCCAGACTTCCCTGTTTATTAGAGTAACCTGGGTCACTGGTTTAACACCCATAAACTCTATTAGAGATTCTGATTCACTAGGTCTGGGGTGGGACAAGGATAGTAGAGGCCCCAGTTCCCATGGACGGAGGAGCCTGGTGGGATATAGTCCATAAGTTCACAAAGAGTCAGGCACGACTGAGCGACTCAGCACAGCACACACAGGTGATCTTGGTAGTCAGATGTTCAGGAAATACCAGATGAGCTCAGTAGTCGTCAGACTATATTTGGACATAAGACTAGGGTAGGAGTGGGTCAGGTGATTGCAGCCACAATCTGAGAAAATAAATGAGCCAAAAGCTTTGATGGCAGTGCCGAGTGGTTCTGCTTGCAGCCAGCGTCAGCTCCAAACTCTGTATCGGTGTTTCAAAAATATAATAATTTTAAAATCTTGGAGTGGTGCAGTAGTCAACATCTTTGTTTATAGAATTTTCTACTCTATGGTGTGTGCTTTTGTTCGGATAAGACATAGAGTTTGCTAAACACGGTTATTTCTGCTGTGCATGGGGGTGGGGGGCAGCCGTGTAGAAATTACCTGCAGAGCTGGTTAAAAGATACAGGAACTGGACTGCCAGACCCAAGGATTCAGTAAGTCCTATATGGAGCTTGAGCATCAGTCTTTTTTTTTTTTTAAGTTGAAGGGTTTTTTTTCCTTTTTCGAGGTTTTGACAAAAGTTGTGGGCTCCTCCCAACCTCCCCTCAATTTCCAGAATAAAACTAAGTTTAAGTGTCAGAACACATTTATTAGCACAAGGGAGGTGGTTAAATTGAGCCACTTAGATTGTGGAAGAGTTTGTAGCACATTCAGCAAGTANGATAGCCTTCCCCTTCTGCTCTTTAAGGCACAGTCTTTTTAAATCTGGCCTCCCGCTCTTTAATTCTTAGATAAATTATAAAGTATACAATAAATCTTTACCAGATCAGGCTAATTTGGTAAGGGATTAGTTTGCATTAATTGAAAGCTCTTTTGAAGAAATAAATATTTTTCTAGTATATGTAACTCAAAGTAAGTTACCTACCACTGTTGCCTGGTAGAGGCTTATCAAGAAGATAATTATTTCTAATTACAGTGTTCAGTGTTTGTAAGTGCTTGAAGGTATTTGAAGAATTTATTCTTGAGATCTCTGAACACTTTGCCTTTTCTCCCTTCCACTGTTAATTAGGAGAATCTGTGAATAAAAGATTGAGCTCTCAAAAGGACATATATTTCAGCCCCAGTTCCAAATGATCCTTGATTCCAGATTTACTTCACCTGCCAATCAAGAAATAGAACTTTTGACGCTACAGGTTTTCTTTTGTCAGTGATACTGAGAGGAAGAGGTGGGGAGAAATTAAACTTTTGTGATAAAACTGGTGACTCAATTCCCGTTCTGTACACCGTGAACAGAATGTGCCATTGTTAGATTTGAAATGGGAAAGGAAGTGTTCTTTGTCTGAACAAATTAGAACAAACATTGTGCTAAGACAGTTTACTAATAACATATCCTTTTGGATACCACGTGAGCATCTTTCAGATTTTTCATTTCTAGCATATAGTTATGGGAGGGGAAGTGGCCTCCTTCTTGAATATAGGTCTTAAATGTTCTGTATAGGTGTCCCCATGGATGTAGTAATTACATCTTGATAAGGATGCTTATTGACCTTCAAAATTATTTTTCCAGTACAGATTGGCTTAGTTGGCAAGAAAACCAAGTGTTTGAGTCCAGGGTCCAGTGATTGGGTTGGTTAGTTGTTCAGTTTCTCAGTTGTGTCCAACTCTTTGCGACCCCATGGACTGCAGCACACCAGGCTTCCCCGTCCTTTGCTATCTCCTGGAGTTTGCTCATGTCCACTGAGTTGGTGATGCCATCCAACCATCTCATCGTCTGTTGCCACCTTCTCCTGTCCTCAGTCTCTCGCAGCATCAAGGTCTTTTCCAGTGAGTCTGCTCTTTACATCAGGTGGCCAAAGTACTGGAGCTTCAGCCTCAGCATCAGTCCTTTCAATGAATATTCAGGATTGATTTCCTTTAGAATTGACTGGTTTGATCTCCTTGCAGTCCACGGGACTCTCAAGAGTCTTCTCCAGCACCACAGTTTATGTGTTTGTATATTATTCTATTCATATATTTGTGAAGAATATATGAGTATATAAACAAGTTTAGCATAATGCCTGACTTGTAATAAGAGCACTCAATCATGATTGTCAGGGAAACAGGCTCTGGAGACAGACGGCCTGGATTTCAGTCCTAGTTCTGCTGTTTACTAGGCAATTTACTTCTCAGCATCCAGGTTTCTCATTTGTAAACTGGTAATAACAGTAGAACCGGTCTCAGAGTTTTTAGCCAATAAGATATGACGTGTGTCACTAACATGGTATTTTTCCTCCCGGCCATGTGGCAGGATTGAAGTTAGGTAGGGACAGTGCATCGAATTCAGGAAGCCCAGGAGACTTCTGGGGAAGACTTTAGGAGCCAGTGGACGATTCACCGAGTACCCTGCCCCACCGTGGCCCCCGGCAGCATTCCTGATGCGGGGGCTCCACCACAGCCCAGGTCCCTCCGCCGCCTTGCAGCAGGCTTGTTAGCATGAATGAGAGAGAAACCGTTCCCTTTTTCTTAAGCCCCTAGAATTTTGATGTTGGTTGTTAGGCCAGCAAAGCCTAGCACATTCTGACCAGCACACCAGAGGAACAGCCCTGATGCTACACCGAAAGTTAGATTCCGGCTGAAATGAGTAATAGTACAAAATGTCAGCTGTGTTGGCTTGGCCACCTCGGCCACGGAGACCCTGAAAACCTTTGGATCCTGAACCTGCAGCTCCCTTATGGGTGTGTCTGTAAAACCACCCTTGTGTGTGCTCTGAAATACGCCGGGCCCGGGCAGTGGCCGCCTGTTTGCAGGACCTGGCCCTTTCCTTATATGGCCGAGCTCAGGCAGCTTTTCTGTGAGCAGAGGTTCATCGTATTTGGGACTAAGGTGCTGGTTGTTTTCTGTTGCCCTGGCTCTGATCTCTCTGCCCCTGCAGCTTCTGGCCCCCTGTGACCCCAGAGCCGCAGGCTCTCTCGCCTCAAGTCCATGCCGGTCTGCGTCCACGGGAGCCCACGCTCTGCCTTCCCGTCCTCTTGGTTTGGATCATGAGCCTCTGCTTGGCTATGCCGCTCTTTTTGTTCATGTCTCTCTGAGCTTTAGGGGGTACACATGAGATGTCCTGGGGGACAGCCCTCTTTTGAAGCCTGAACAACGTGTTTGAGCAACGCTGGTAATGACTGAGATGTGCCTGGCATCCCAGTGAGGAAGGTGAGCTCCCAGGGGTAATTGTGCTGGAGGCTTGGGTTGGAGCAGAGATGATTCAGTGTCAGGTTTTGACGTGTGTCCAGGGCTTAAGGCTTTTCGTTAGCCTTTGTTCCAGAACACTGAGGAGACAGTGGAAATGTTACTTCTGCCGGAAGGAAAACATTATGAGGAATGGCTTTTCACTTGAATGCTGGCGGACTGCTTTCATGTAAGGTAATAACAGACAGATCACTCCAAGAGAACTGAGGCTTAGCAGTCATTTTTAAAACCAGCGTCTTTATGGTAATTCGAGTTCCTTATTTTTTAAAGATTGGAAAATACAAAAGCATCATAAAAAGAAAGACTCCTCATAACCCCACAAGACAAAGATAACCACTGTTAGCACTTTGGAGCTTGTTTTTCTTTTAGTTTTACATAGGTACATTTGTAAATAACATAGAGATGATAAACAGTAGTATATCTTATTAAAACCAAAATGGTTAATTTTTGTGCCGGGAAGTCTTTTAAGTGCGTCATGTGAATTAGCTCATTTATTCCTCACAACTCTTCAAAGAATCACTATCTCCATTTTACAGAAAAGGAAGCTGAAGCACAGAGAGGCTAAGTCATTTCTCCAGGGCCACACAGCTCACAAGAATGGTGCCAAGGCGGGAACCAAAGCAATCTGTGTTTCAAGTCCAGGGTTTTGACTATCCCATGTTGCCCTCTCACAGTCAAGATAGCTTGGAGTACACGTCAGGGAGTTTTGCAGTGTTATCTCTGAGTTGTCTGGTTCTGCCTCCTCATTCTGTAGATCAGGAAATCAAAGACCACACAGGTGATTAGATATAGCCGAGAACACACAGCCGGTGAATGCCAGTGCTGGCATTGGAGCGCATGTGCCCTGACCCACCTGGTCCCCAAGCTCGTTGGCTCTGGGCGAGCTGTGGACCTTAATCCTCCTCCCTGGAACCCAGCCCCGAAACAGCTGCGTTTGTACCATGACCTCAGTGCCAAGTCTGATACGGTGGTTGGAGGACTCACTCAGCTTTCTTCCAGCCAGTACCTGCAGCCCCAGCTTGAGGTCAGGGATTGTATGGGTTTGCTGACTCTTAATTATCTCGCAGAGCCTGGGCTATAAAAGGCTGAGGCCTGCAGCCCAGCACAAGTTTCAGCTCTCCACCCTCGTCAGAAGTTCCTAAGATTGGCGAGCCAGCAGGAGGAGTCATTGATTGAGCTTTAGACATGGTTGCTATCCTCCACCTGAACTCTCAAGGATGTGCCAGGCATTGTTGTAACTTTAAAGTGAGCCAGAAGTCAGCCAGCCGTCTGAGAGCAAACATTCCTGTGTACGCGGCCGGCCGGGGCCAGCATTTGTGAGGGAACCGGGCCAGTGCTCTGAGACACCAGGGCTGGGTAGGCAGCTGCTGTGAGGATAAGAATTAAAGGAAGAGAAACAGGTGATGACTTCTTGCTGTGTTTGGTAAGGTGAGGATTAAGAGCCCCTGTATCTTCCAAGGTGTGGTGGACTTCCTAACAGGGACTGTCAAGCAGGGTTTTGTTTTCTTTAAAAAAAAAAAACTTAATCTGCTTTTTTCTGAGCGACAGGAGCCTTCCTTCTTATGACTCCCATGATGTGGAGCAAAAACGGCAAGCGGACCACATGATATATTGGCCAGAACGAATGTGTGCTGTTAGAAGTGAGGCTCGTGGTTACCTCTGGAGGGGGAGAATGATGTTGTTGTGACTGACGGGGACACACTGTGTCACACTGTGTGTGTGTGTGTTTAACTGAGTCCTGGTTACGCTAGGTTTAGAGTTTGTGAAAATTCGACTTTTATTCTTTTCAAATATGCTCTTTTCTGTGTGTAAGTTAAGCTTAAAGTTTAGAAGTCCTTGTTTTTATTTGTGCTTCATGTTGCATGTTGATACTTAGAAAAATCTGATCAGTTAAATCAGGTTGAAATGATGTAGAAATTACTACCTAGGTATTAAGAAAACGTCTTTACCTGAAATTGTTGGTCTCTCTGGACAGAACGTCTAAGGCCATTTTTCTTTTCTCTTCAAATGTATCTTATAGTTTTATTTGCTTATTTATTGGCTGCACTGGGTGTTTGTTGGGATACACAAGCTCTGTGGTTGTGCCACAGGGGCTTGGTTACCCCATGGTATGTGGGGTCTTATTTCCCTGACCAGGGATTGAACCTGCGTTCCTTGCATTGCAAAGTGGGTTCTTAGCCACTGGACCACCAGGGAAGTCCCTTCAAATATGTCTTAAATCAGGGATTCCCATCCTTTTTGGCACTAGGGACCAGTTTTATGGAGGAGGACATTTTCCAG